>CM039580.1:71289272-71309732 GCA_022457205.1 Saccharum spontaneum
TATTCTCCAAAAACAAAGAGGAACATGCTAAACACCTGAGACTAGTCTTACAAAAGCTCAGGGAACATAAATTGTATGATAAAAGAAGCAAGTGTGAGTTCTAGTTGAAAAAAGTATTTTTTTCTAGGACATGTGGTCTCTAATGGTGGAATAGCCGTAGATCCCAGTAAAGTGCAAGATGTGTTAAATTGGAAAGCCCCAACCAATGTTAGTGAAATCCATAGCTTTTTGAGTTTGGTTGGGTACTATAGGAGGTTTATTGATGGGTTCTCTAAACTAGCTAAGCCTATGACAGTCCTATTAGAGAAGAATGCTAAATTTGTATGGTCAGACAAGTGTCAGGCTAATTTCGAGGAACTAAAGAGAAAATTGACAACAGCCCCAGTGTTGACCTTACCTGATTTAAGTAAGACCTTATCTATTTATTGTGATGCATCCCGTCTAGGCCTTGGGTGTGTGCTTATGCAAGAAGGAAAGGTTGTAGCATACGCATCCAGGCAGTTGAGAAAGCATGAACTGAATTACCCAACACACGATTTGGAATTAGTCGCAGTTGTCCATGCTCTGAAAATCTAGAGGCATTATTTGATTAGATGTATGTGTGACATCTATACTGACCACATGAGTTTAAAATATATTTTCACTCAGTCAGAGTTGAACCTAAGACAACGTCGTTGGCTGGAATTGATTAAAGATTATGATTTGGAAGTGCATTATCATCCTGAAAAGGCAAATGTTGTGGCTGATTCACTTAGCAGGAAGAGCTATGCCAACAGACTTCAGTTGACATTTACACCTACAGAGTTGCGAGCTGAAATAGAACATCTCAATTTGGGTTTTATCAACAATGTAATTGAATTGGCAATAGAGCCTACGTTGGAGTAAGATATACGCAAAGGCCAGTTGGAGGATGAGAAACTAAAGGAGATTGCAGAGAATGTAGTGCTTAGAAAGGCACCAGGCTTTAGGCTGGATGAGAATGGTACTCTATGGTTTGGGAAAAGAATATATGTGCCTGAAGTGATAGCTATCCATGATACGATTATACGAGAGGCACATGATTCTGCTTATTCTATACACCCTGGAAGCACCAAGATGTATTTATACCTTAAAGAGAAGTATTGGTGGCATGGGTTGAAAAGAGATGTGGCAGAGTATGTGGCCATATGTGATACTTATCAAAGGGTAAAAGCTAAATACCAAAGACCTGCAGGATTACTACAACCAATGAAAGTACCCGAGTGGAAATGGGAAGAAGTTGGTATGAACTTTATTACTGGATTACCCCGCACACAACGTGGGTATGATTCAATTTGGGTAATAGTAGACTGACTCACTAAGGTTGCTCATTTTCTACCAGTTAAGACCACCTATAATGGAGCAAGACTAGCAGAGTTGTATATGGAGAGGATAGTGTGTTTACATGGAGTCCCAAAGAAGATTGTGTCTGATCGAGGTACTCAATTCACATCATAATTTTGGCACAAGGTACATAGAGCTTTAGGTACAAAGTTGAATTTCAGTTCTACATATCATCCCCAAACTGATGACAAACATAAAGGACTAATCAAATCTTAGAAGATATGTTGAGAGCTTGTGCTTTACAGTATGGTACTAGTTGGGACAAGAGTTTGCCATATGCTGAGTTTTCATATAACAACAGTCACCAGAAAAGTCTTAAAATGGCGCCATTCGAAGCGTTATATGGACGTAAGTGTAGAACACCTTTATTTTGGAATCAGACAGGTGAAACTCAAGTGTTTGGACCTAATGTTCTACGTAATGCAGAGGAACAAGTGAGAATGATTAGGGACAATTTGAGAATAGCACAGTCCAGACAAAAGAGTTATGTTGATACTCGAAGAAGAGAGTTGAACTTCAAAGTAGGTGATTATGTGTATTTGAAGGTGTCACCAATGAGAAATGTGAGAAGATTCAATATAAAGGGCAAGTTAGCACCGAGGTATGTGGGACTTTTCAAGATTCTAGAGAGACGTGGAGAAGTAGCCTATCAATTAGAACTGCCAGAAAGTTTGTCAGGTGTGCATGGTGTGTTCCATGTTTCCCAGTTGAAAAAGTGTTTGCGGGTACTAGAAGAGCATATTCCTTTGGGAGAGCTTGCTGTTAAAGAAGATCTCACATATTAAGAGTATCCGTTAAAGATCTTGGAAACTGCAGAAAGAATAACAAGGATCCAAACTATAAAGATGTGCAGAGTACAATAGAACCGATATTCAGAAGATGAGGCTACTTGGGAAAGAGAAGAGGACCTAAGAAAATCTTATCCACAGCTGTTTGAGTAAGCATCACCCAATCTCAAGGACGAAATTCTTTTTAATGGGGGTAGAATTGTAACATCCTAAATTTTTTTTATTATTATTTCAAAATAGCTAAATATAATTTATTTATGTATTTAAGTGTGCATTCAAATGTAGGGGAAAAAATAATTTTTTGTGAAATTAAAATTTATCATAAGGTTAGTTACATGTTGATGCACTCATGCCGATGCATTTTATTTATTGTGGTGACTGGTTTTGATCTCTTTGCTAAAAGGTTTAAAAATCTTTTGAATTTGGAATTGGAAAATCAAATTTGAAAAAGAAGAAATTCTTTTCTCCCTCCCCTCCCTCCTTCCTCACTTCCGGCCCGGGCAGCCTAGTCGACCGAAGCCGGCCCGCGCGCACGCCTTCCTTTCCCTCCTCCCTTTTCTCTTGCTGGGCCGGCCCATTCGGCAGCCACTGCCGCGCCTCCTTCCCCTCTACCACTGACAGCCCGGGCCAGCATGTCGGCGCCACCTTCTTCCCCAACCGTCTCCTCTGCTCGATCTCTCGGTCGAGGCCGCAACTGCTGCTGACCGCGCCCACCTCCTCGCGTGGTGGGAGCGTCCTGACCCACGCCCGGCTTTCAAAAGGGGAGCACGACACCGTCTCTGCCCTTTTCCCCACTCCAACTCCCACTTTTCCGCTCGTGTGAGCCGCAAGCCGCCGGATCGGCTGTCCGCCCCTCCACGTCGTCGTCGCTTCCGAGCCGACCTCGTCTCCGTTTTACCACTCGATGAGCTTCGCATCGCTCCCCTTTTCTCCCCATGCCTCTATCTTCTCGAATGGTGGCCTCTAGGGCTATCCCCGCGAGCTCCGGTGAGCTTTCTTGTCGGGCCCCTAATTTAGGGTCCACTGTGCATCATGTATCAGTCCCTGAATCAGTAGCTGATACGCACAATTCGAACAAGATTGATATCAAAAACCATACTTTTATTGCTAATGGAGAAATATATTACATGGTTCGGGTTGCATAGCTTGGGCCATTGGCCTTACATCGTCTGCCAGAGATCTAAGACAGCGGTCCTATGACAACGTGGCTCCATTCCTACAGGTAACTTGGAGTGCGGACGTAACCCTAGACTTATTCCTCTAGCGTACTCCCAGTCATCATAGTACTAGCGTAGTTCCTTTGTGTAGTCACACGGCTCCGTCTTCGGGTGTCCTCCTGATGTCCTTTCCTGGCGTAGTCCTTGGTAGCTCTGTTCTCGGATATACTCCCACAGGTTCATTCCTAAAAACATAGAGTGGAGGGGGGTGAGTACATACGTACTCAGCAAGCCCTAACTTTGGGTGGAGAGGTGGATGGAGGCTATATATATAGAGAGAGGTGGTTAGTGGTAAGGTGGTAGAGTGAAGTAGTTATAAATATAGGTTGGGCCCTGGCAGGGTATTACCATCCTCACCAGTTCTTGAGTTGAGTATAGATTACCAAATTCATAAATACATCTTACCAGAATATCATAGTTGTTGTAGTCTAATCATTTGGGGACCTCATCCTAGCGGTTGCCCATTCCAAGGACGTGGCTATTCGAATAGATTCAAGAAACTCTGCAGAGGTTGTACAAATTTTCCCACATGATAGGCACAGTCCGACGCCAGACGTCATTGGCTTGGACAGGCCTAACGAGACCTCGTACCCGAGAGGGCGCTACCTTAGATTTCCATATAATTCCACCACGGACTACTTAGGGACCGGAACCCACAAGCATCAGGATGATCACACAGCATCCTGGAATATCGAGTGGTTGGATGATCACACAGCATCCGGTGGATGATCACATAGCATCCAGATTAAGTAATAAAAGGGTGCTCGCACACGGCACAACAATAAATTTTACATGGAAGACTACAAAGCAACCATGCCAATCAGACCACGGTAGATCACACAACAACCGTGTCCTCTTCTGTTAGTCCGTTGCCACTCCGACCTCCTAGTGAAAATTATACTTCAATCTAACGGGGTGTGAGATCAAGTCTACCCATATAGACATATGGTTGTACAGAATTCTGGCTAGGCGAGATGGCCAATGAACCGGTCCTTATGTGACCGAGACGAGTATCTCCCGCAGGATCCCACACAGGCTATCCTGCCAAGGTAACCCATACCACATGAATTACCCCCACTCGCCCCTGTCGAGGTTTAGTCCAATTTTACCAACTTAAGTTTCATAGTTATTATCCTCATGTTCATATTTCTCATATCTCATCAAGGTACCAATACCTTCTCATAAATCACATTATCATAAATAATCTCATTATTCATCATAAAACAATATTAATCCATGAATGAGGATTTAATAAGTAGTATATGTTAAGATTAACCGTTGGTAGTGTCGGGTATGGTGGGTTATGGTGGAGGCTAGCAAAATGTAGAGGTGGTAGAAGGGGAGTAAACAAAGGAATGGAAGTGTAGGAGACAGGTGGGGATTAGGACTTGCCTTTGCTCGCTGACGAGTATATCCAAGGTTGTCGTTCCTTAGTTGTTCCCGTGTTGGTGGTGCTTCTGGGGTCCAGTGGGTCATCTCTGCGTCTCCGATCCTACGCGGACTAACGTCGATAAGCAAGACACACAAATGAGAAAATAACAATCAAGGCATGTCAAACCAGCACGGCAGCAATCGTTCCTAGATGGGTTGATCCTAGTTGGGCGATGGGTCATTTCCTATGGTGATCACTATTATGTCAAACTGAAGTAATACTCGGATGGAGGTACTCCATCCCACAAGGGGTTCCTACAGGTTCAGTGAGGGTGGTGATTAGGGTTAGCCATACATGGACGTATTCACGGGTATCGGGCATAGCCATATATAGTGTGTAGATGATACTATCGGTACACTACTATATCTCTGGGTTTATACATATTCTATCGTGTAACGTTATATTTTATAATACTACCGAGAATATTTTATATTAGTAAAGCGCATATTTAATTTTATTATTATATGTATATTATTATTACTAGCATGCGGATACTTTAATTCTACCGCACATATGTTATATTACTATTGCATTTATATATTAGTACTATTTATATATGTTGGTTATATCTAATCCTAGCGCGTCCATTTTATAATTCTAATGCGTGTTTTATAATTCTATCAGGTATATCTTATGTTCCTCTATATTACTAATATGGTTATATTTATACGGATGCAATTGTATCACTAAGTATACGTTATGTTTATTCGTGTAGTTATATTTAAGTGATCGTTTACGAAGCGTTTAATCTAATATATGCGTCTACAGCGTAATTACTAATAAAGTAAATCAAGGCAAACAAATCTAGAATTTAAATGGACACCAAAATTAGGTTTAAGTGTTTTAAATATGTAGGGTTTTATTTTATAGGATTTATGGTTAAATAATTACGTCATTCGGAATTAAATCGAACCAGATATGAATTTCTAAAATGTACCGACTATTCGGGATTGAAGTAAGCATGGAAAATATTTCTACAAATTTTATCTACTTAGATTGGGTAACTGTTATATATTTGTGGCCTAGAGGAGTTCTAGTTGATTCTAGAATTTTTCTATGAATTTTTCTATATTTATAAACTCACCTTTTAATACTCGGTGTACGTTCCCGGGTAACTGTTATATATTTGTGGCCTAGAGGAGTTCTAGTTGATTCTAGAATTTTTCTATGAATTTTTCTATATTTATAAACTCACCTTTTAATACTCGGTGTACGTTCTCGGGTACCCTTAGCAGTTTATTTTGGAATTCAGCAGCTGTGGCAGTTGGCAGGGCGTTGCCTCCTGCTGTTTTGGTGGACCGATCTGGTGGTCCTCTTCCCTCTCTCAATATTCTAGTGCACCGGGTCTAGAGGAGTAAAGAGAGAGGTGGTGGGTGAATTCACGTGGTTCTGGCCGTTCAGTCCGTCCTCATCCCATCCGCTCGGTCACGAAGCGAAGAGGGAGAAAGAGCGAGATAGAGAAAGGAAGAGAGAGAGGGAAGGGGAAGGGAAAGGGGGAGCCAGCACATCGAGCAGGCAGAGCAGGGTGGCAGCTCGCGGCAAGTTGGTGCTTGGGACGGCGGCGGCGCGTGCGGCTCGGCAGCGCACGGCGGTCTCCGGCGTGTGGCGTGCGGCGGCACTGGAGGTGCTAGCGGGCGGCGGGCTGGCTGTGGGCTGGTGCGGAGCGGGGCTGCGAAACAGGGGCGGCGATGAGGCAGCGGGGATGCGGGGCTGCGTGCACGGCGGCGGCTACGGCGCGGCGGCTCTGTGGTGGCGAGGCGAGCATTTGCGGCTCGCGTCGGCGGCGTGCGGCAGTGCGCGGGCGAAATGGAGGCGCGGGCGTGGGCAGCGCGGCTGTGCATAGGACGGGGAGGAGGAGTAGCTACGCAACGACCACAACGACGTCTCCGGTTGCTTCGACGTTCCCTTCGCGTGCTCGAAGCTCGGCTCCGGTGCGTCGAGGCAGGGGCGCCGTGCCCCTTGGCAGGCCTCATCGGCGTCGGTTCTGAACTCCGGGTCGCGGTGGAGTGCTCGTCGACGGTAACTCCCGGTGGCTATTTATAGCCCCGGGAGTTCGGTTGGAGCAGCCGATATTTTCCGGCAAATGAGATTTTTGCCGGCAGCATGGTTGAGCTGTCGACGGGAATCCAGGGCTGGCGCAGGAAGACGACGGGCCCTGAGGCGGTTTCGTGGCCAGCTCGTGCTTCACGTGCTCGGCTTCGGGAAGATGACAACGGGTGAAGTCGGTTCGGCACAGAGCTTGCGCTGTTTGGTGCTGATATTTTGGGGAGGGTGTGAATGATGGCTGGGCCCCACGTGTAAGTGGAAGAAGAGAGGAGGGAGGGAAAGGCCTGCTGCCTCTGCCGTTGCAGAAATGAATTAAGGTTGTGTTTAGTTTCTCATGGAATGCAAAATGTCAACTATTTGGAACGATGAAATGCAAAATGTCAAAATTTTCATGGATGTGTTTAGTTTCATCTAAAATGCTAAATTTTTCATGAGGTGGGTGAGAGCTTTTTAGTTTTTTGATTTTTTTTAGTCTCTTGAGGCCAAAATCCAAAATGGAGAATGGATAGCTTTTTGCAAAATGATAAGCCAAAATTCAAAAATTTTTAGGTGAAATAGGGAACTAAACACATCCTAAATGGGAGGAAGCGTACACAGTTGGGGTTCCTATTTCTAAATTCATTATTATTTTTGTAATTAAGCAATGTATGTGTATATGTAAACCTACTCGATGGCGATGTATGCCTACTTTTATATATATATATATATATATATATATATATATATATATATATATATATAGGGCTGGGCTATTGGGAGCCAGGGCTAGAAATAGGTATCGGAAGCCCCAGCCAGCCACCCAATCTAACCCCTCATAAAGCTGACGCGCACGCAGGTCCCAGCCAGCCCACCCATTCAGGTCAGCGGAGCTGACGCGTGCGCACGAGTGGGGGACCACTGCAGACTCAGCCAATTGGATGTATAAAAATCCAGATCAAACTGCGCAGAAAAGTTTTGGTCGCGATGTTGCATAGAAATTAGTCGTTGAATAAATTAAAATTAATTCATTACTGCATAAAAATCTTTCCGCGAGCTGGACGTTCCACCTAATTGGACCTGACACAGGCTGACACGCGCTGACACAAGCTGATACATGCATGCATGGATGCATCCATTCTAATCTCTTCCATTTTTTCACGATAATTCCTCAACGAAGCTTCCGATTCTAAAACGATTTTCACCATTGAACTCCTGACATTTTTGTGCACGATTCAAGATCCATTGTGAATATATTTTTAAAAAATTTGAAATTTAAATTTTAAAATTTGAATCATGGCACGTGATGGCTAATTAGATGCATAGAAACATTTGTCAAGATGCATAGAAATGTACAAAACACTTCCCTCTAAGCATACAATCTTATGAGTAGAGATTAAAAACATAGAGACAATCTCGTCTTGTCCAAAAATTTAAAATTTGAATCATGGCATGCCGATTGAATACATAGAATCACTATTTAAGATGCGCGCAAAATCTTTTAGCACCGACCTTGCATACAACTCCATGGATACAAAGCATAGAAAACCATCTATCTTTACTATAGAATTTGAAATTTGAATCTTATTGGCATAGAGGTTCTATGATTCTTGTGGAGCGGTCTGGCGCATAGAATCTTGAGGACACGAGCATAGGAGCCATTGTAATGCTATGAAATTTAAAATTTGAAACCTCTCCACGAGATATGGTGCTGACATTGCATAGAATTTAATGTTTGGACGAATAAAAGTTATTTTTGTTAACACATAGAAACCTCTTCACGAGATAGACATTCCGCCTGGCACGCAAACGACTACTCTAACAATGTATAGAATTGTATACCAACAATGTATAAAATTGATACCAACAATAATATATAGAATTATGTAGGAAAGCATTAAGATAATTGTCCCAACAATGTATATCAAAGTGTTCTAACAATACATAGAAGAGTGCTCCAACCATGTATATAATTGTGTACAGGTGCACACATAAATGCTTAAGAATGTATACAAATTTGTTCTTATGAGTGAGCCATCAACTATATCAACTACACAAGGCATCAACATTTTACATTCACCCCTCAACTATATCAAAGATCACACTATGCCACCGCCGCAAAAACCAAGGAAGTCATGGACGTCACGAGCCATGTCCTTATGACTGAGCCACCGTTGACCTCACACCAAATGGGGAATCCATTTCAACCATCCTACGTCACAATAAAGGCATAGAAACATGTTTTAGCAGGAGAAGAAACCTTACAATGGTAAGGCATAGAAACATGTTTCTTACATAGAATCTTTGGTTTCTTACATAGAAAGCATTTGAACTTTGAATCCTATGAGCATTGTGCATATAAGCGTATAATTCACAACATGTGCAAAATGAACATAAGCATAGCTATCAATGACTTCTTCTCGGAAATTTGAATTCAACTGATGTTAAAACCTATGCAAACTAAGCACAGAATCTTATGCAAACAAAGCATGAATAAAACCTATACAAACTAAACATAGAATCCTATGCAAACTAAGCATGAATAAAACATGTCATAGAAAATTCATGGAGTCGTGATTGGCATTGACACGGGAGGGGGCTCCGCAAGAGGTCCGCCGCTACCAGCATGGAGTCACCGCCAGTCACTAGATCTACACATCCAAATTGTTTAAACATGGCATAGAAAAATTCAAAATTCTTTGATCTTGCCACAGCTACATCCTTTTTCTTATTGTTTTGTATTTTAATGAAGCATAAATAATCAACGTCAAATTCATACACGAACATCATAAACATGTATTCACATAAAAAGCAATGATAACAGTCATAGAAAGTGTATCTATGCAAGATAACGTATAATTTTAGAGGAATAATTTCATTGCACATCATATATGAGAAAGAAGCATAGAAAATCTCTGTATTTAACATTATATAAAATTGCATTCCAACATTAAATATAAATGTGCTCCAACAATGTATAAAATTACGTTCCAACATTAAATAGTCTCTATATTTAACAAGAATGCTGCTCTAAGAACAAAACCATCAGGAGATCCACAATGATACTTGACCACAAAGCATGCTTCTGAATTGTAGCTTTGTGTGTATATTTGACACTCACAGTGGAGTTGAGCCGATAATAATTAAGTGAAGCTTAGTAGTTTCAATAATATGCACTTGAGTATATGATAACTACTATGTACTGAATGTAAATGCCCTTGAACATTCATAAATACTAGGAATACATCTATTTCTATGGATCCAAAAAATTCAGCTTAAAATTTCTATGCATCTATTTCTATGCATCCAAGAAATTAAGATTTCAATTTCTATGCACCCAAAAATTAATATTTCAATTTTCTTCACACTATTTCAAAGATAAGCATAGAAAAAGTCTCGGTTTGGATGAAAAGAAATCTATTTCCATGCATCAAAAAATTGAGATTTTAATTTCTATGCATCCAAAAAATAAGATTTCTATGCATCTGTGTCCTCTTCTTCCTCTTATTCTTGTTGCTCCCGTTCCTACAAGATCAAAGCAATGATTAGTACTACCGGAGTCCACCTGCGCTAGCGTTGTTAACGAGGCGCTACCGGAGCAGCTTGAGGATGGCCCGACAACGATGTACCTCGGTAGGGCGCACCGCCAAGGGCAATCTGGACCACGTCGTCGTCTTGGGATGCTCCGCCAAACCGTTTCTCTTCGTATCTAGCTCTTCGTATTGCATAAAAATAGTTGCACAAAGGCATAAAAATTCTAGAAACACATGAAGCATAGATACATCCAACTACAGCACCTCCAGCTTAAAAAAAACATGAGACATGGAGCACATAAACTTTTGCACATGAAGCGTAAAAATTTCCGACAACAACCATCGCCGAACTTACCATGTTCCTACAAGGCTGCGACCAAATCAAATTAAAATATGGCATAGCAACTATGGATGGCAGCGCAGTTCCTGGGGTGGACCGTGGTCGTGGACTGAGTCATGCACCGTGGCCGCGGCCGTGACCGTGGACTGCGTCATGCACCGAACCGCCCCGTGAGCGCCATGGCTCGGAGCACAGACATGTCGGCCTTCTTCTCCGGCCACCTGACGCCTCCTGGAGCCCTCCCCTCAGCCCCACGCCGTCGAGTCCGCCCCAGCCCTCACCTTGATGCAGCCGCAACAATGTATAAATATGCCCCAACAAATGTATAAAATTGTGTTCCAACAATGTATAAAATGTGCTCCATTAATGTATATAAAATTCCAGATGTTTTCTTGCTTACACTATTGGCTCAAGAAACATAGAAATAAAAAATCAAGCTGTGAAATGGCAATGAGGGATGATGCCAACATGTCTCACTACCAGGTATTTAAAGAAACAAGAAAGACGAAATGCTTGCCTTGCTACCTGACACCATGTAAATGGAAAAGGGAAAGTGTAAAGACAAAGGGGAAGGTATGGATTCTTGCTTGCAACAATCATATTGTCTCTACCAGCAAAACAATGCATATAAAACAGTCTTATTTATTTTCACTTCTACACTGCAATGAAACATACAATATACATAACAGAAGTTTGGGAGGCTGCACAATGCATAGAAGGTTTATGACCATATGTCATGAGAACTGGTTTCACATAAAAACGAATATGACATCAACTAACATCAGCAAAGAGGATCTTGTAGCTTCTGTCAGGGAACAAGAATAAGGTTTCGGGCAAAAGCAGTGTCCCTGGTATGGAGTCAAATCGAATCCAAATGTTAAATGGATGCAAGTTAAGAACAAAGGACATGTCTACATGTGCTTAGGCTTTAAAAAGAATAAAGAGCATGCCAACGTGTTCTTATGCTTTAAATCAGTTATTTCAGAAGTTCTACATGTCTACATGTGCTTAGGCTTAACCAAAAGAAGAGTTACAAGAACAAAGTTGATTTGTCAGGACTGATGCCAGTAAAAAAATATGAAATGGCATACTGAGCTGTTTTCTTTCTTCGGCATGATACTACAGATAATGGTATCAGGTGCGATAATAAATGAAGTGGGAAAATCCATAACAAACTTCATTTCTGTCATCGAAGCATGCTATTAATTTACAGGTATGTATAAGGATTGAAGCTTACATGTCAGAATGAATGTAGAAGGCTGCATATTTATATGGCCAACTGTCGACCTAAACTAACTTGGGACGAGTCCGTTAAGAGAGATCTTAAGGAGTGGAATATCCCCAAGGATTTAGCTATGGATAGGAGCGCTTGGAGATTGGCAATCAACGTACCTAAACCATGATCTCTTTTTGTCTTGTGCTCTTTTCTCGTCTCTTTTGGGTTTCATCTCTAGCCTACCCCAACTTGCTTAGGACAAAAGGCTATGTTGTTGTTGTTGTTGTTGCATGGCTCTTCCAAGAACGCGAGCAACAATGCAGTAACAGCAATGGAAGCTGCAAAAACAATGTATAAAATTATCTTCGAATAATGTATAAAATGTGCTCCAATAATATATAGAAATGTATAGAAGTCTTCCAAATGATTTCTTGCTTACGCGGTCAGCGACACTACCGCATGTTTCACTTGCACTCACATGATCCTTCTTGCTACATGTATGTTCAAACAGTAATTATTATAAAATTCGAATTATGTAACAAACTAAGCTAAGAACTCAAGTTCAGTAACAAAATGAGATCTGAATATATTCATCTTTTTCTCTTAGTAAATACACACATTCCAATTATCAATTAGAACTGAACTTACATTCAGAACGAAAACTCCTTGAAAGAAAATAAAAGTGAAGCACAGTGCATATAAGATACCTGATTGATGGACAGAGAAACTAAGGCCCATTGCAATCGTTCCTGCCGGTTTTGCTACATGAGCAAATGAGCATGTTAAAATCACATCGATCTTGCTACATAAGCATACGAGTAGGTTTTCACCAGTGAATCATAAGAGAAATACCCTACCAGGGAATCAGGCATAGGGCGGTCACTAACATGCCGGTGGCCGTGTCATCGTCCATGGCAGTGGTAGAGACTAGCGAGTGTGCTGCCATAATGAAATCCTGATTTGCATCACCGCCAAGCAGTAGATCTCGAGGCCCAAGCACCTATTGGGGCCGTGCTCCACCATTGGGGGTGGAGATCACCACGGAGAGGGGCGCCATGGTGCTGCTTGGTGGCACGTCGTGGCCGGAAGGTGGTGGAAATCAACACCGTCCAGACAGCAAGGAAATCAGCTCCTGCAGATGCAAACCAATAATCATTCATCCAAGATAGAACACCAATAGAGCATTTCATCGAGCACCAATAGGGCAGCAGTTACTAATCAAATCAAAATCCAAGGATAGAGATTGACGTGCACCATGGTTGTAGCCATCGAACCTCCAGCTAGGTACCATGCCACAGGATCTGCAAGGGGAGGGGGTGCCACCACCACATATCGTTGAGGAGGGGATGCAGCTCCTTCCCCATCGTGCGTCGTGGCCGGTCGTGCGCCGGGCAGGGCAGGCCAGCATAGCCGCGCCTGGCTGAGCGGGCGGGCTATGGCGCTCCTGGCCTTGTCGCCGTCGCAGCTGGGAGTGTTGAGGCCGCTGCTACCACATCCGGGAGGGAGCAGGGCCGGTGCCGACGAAAGGGGCCGCGTGGAGGAAGGGGTTGCCGCTGCCGCCACCACCGCGGGAGGGGGTGGGCACGCCTCTACTGACCGGGCCAGGGAGGGGCGCCGCCACGAGCCGTGGTAGGGAGGGGGCGCCGGAGCTGCCGCCGCAGGCCGTGGTGGGGAGGGGTCACCGCGATCCTGGAGGTACCGCCGCGGGCCGTGGTGGGGAGGGGCGCCGGGATAACGGAGGTGCTGCCATGGGCCATGGTGGGGAGGGGGCGCTGGGGTGCCAGAGCTGCCGCCGTCGGCCGTGGTGGGGAGGGAGCGCCGTCGTGCGTCGGCAATGCGAGAGGGGGGATTTTTTCTTTTTTTTTAATACCGACTCGAGAGTGAGGCTGGGTGCCGTCCCCTCATTTCAACCGGAAGGCTAGGTGGGGCCCGGAAGGCTGGGCGGGGTGCCTGGTCTAATCAGATCAGAGTGGACCGGGTTGCTGGTTCGGTTGAACCAGATAGTTGCAGTCCGGACTAGGGCTTCTCATATTTATTCGAAGCCCTAAGCTTCTAACAGTGTATATATATACAAGAAGTATTACTGATTAAAGAATGCCGTGTTACTAACTAAAGAATGCACAACTAGCATAAAATATATTCTAGTGTAACTAACTGTTGACACCGTTTTTAGCACGTGTCAAGATGATCGGGAAAGGCTAATCAACAAGGGAAAGATTGCCGTGTAAATTGATAGCCAAGGAGAATAACTTTGTTTTTAAGCGGTGACAGTGTATGAATTTAATTTGGAATGTTGCCGATGAGGTCAAGGGTGTTATTGCCGATGCCGATGGAAGAAGGTTTGGAGACTGTTGCCGATAAGATAAGGGAATGTACCGATGAAGGAAGGTATGAAGACTGCAGCCGATGAAACAGGGAATGTACCGATGGAAAGGAGATCGAAGGTTGCTGCCGATGGAACAGGGGCTGTGCTAGTGAAAAGGAGGTCGATAAGAATACCATCGTGATTAAGGCGGACTATGGAATAAAATAGGAGTTGATTTCCTTGTTTACGATTAGTAGAGTCTGAGTTGTGTCAAAGTCATGTTCTTTTCCTTAGATTTGGATTTAGTGTCCTAGTCGTGTTTGGTTATGTTTCTATAGATCAGGGTATAAATATAGAGTGAAGGGCAATGTAATAAGGAATCAATCAATACATCAAAAACCAGCTTTTACCCTTATTTACATCTACTTTTCGGCGACTTCGTCAATTTGCATATTTTTCCTTTTTACGAGTTCTCATCGATTCGGCGAGTTGCATTGCTCTAAGTGCAATCTTTGTCGATCCTCGAGTTCCGCGTGAGTACCTCTTGGCCGTGACTTCCAGGCGTATCGCTGTTGTCAGGACCAAAGTGCTCGTATCTTCATCCTTGTCGATTAACAGGTCAAATCGACTGGCACGCTTTGGATATCGATTTCGGGTATTAGCCCTTTGTGTTTGCAGATTCACTTTTGCATCAACACATCTTTTGGCACGCTCGGTGGGACAGATCTAGTCAAGATGCCTAATCATGAGATCGATGCTGGGAATATCATCGCAGTAACAGAAGAAGACCTTAAGGACGATCAGAAGCAGGCTATGGAGAGGGCTATTGAAGAATATAGACAGCTTTGCTTAAAATCATTCAGCGTGAACAAAAGTGGACAAGTCATCCAGAAGCAGGACTTGCCGTTGCCTCGGCAGGTTACCTTTGATCCTAATCCTGGTAAACTTCAAGAGATGGTTAATTCTGCGGTGAATCATGCTTTAATTAATCACTCCAATGTGCTGTCCAATACTGTTCATAATGCTGTGATTCGAACTTTCAAAGAAGGGCAAGCGTCACATCATTACGTCGGGCCTGCTTATCATCAACCAGAAGCAGCATCTGCTGTTGCTCCATCGGCTCCTCCAGCCGTTGCGGGTGTAGAGATTTCTTCTCCTCCAGTATCAGCAGGATTATCTAATGTACAGTCTACTCCGGTGCGTCCAGATTCAGCATTATCAGGACGAGTTCAGCTTGGTACAGATCTATCAGCATCAGCTTTATCAGGTCCTATACCACAGAGTAGTCAAACTTCTGCTAATTGGTGGGGATATGGTATGCCTCCGGAGCCATCTACTGTCAATCACAGATTATCTCAAGTGTTTGACGCAGCGGGAAAAACTCCTATTTCATCGGCTGGTTTGCCGATAGCCCAAGCGCCTCAATATATTACAACTACTGTACAACCAAGTCTAGGAGGTTTTCAGGCTTCTTTGGGGCTGAAAGGTCTTGATGACTAGAGGGGGGTGAATAGCCTTTTAAAATTTTCTACAAAGACAAGCTAGACAAGTTTATCAATACAACAAATAGCGAGATGCGAGTTTTGCTTAGCCTACGGGGTGTTTGCAAGCCACCTATCCAATTCACAATTCTAGTATATTGGCACTCAACCGCACAAGTTAAACCGAGAAGGTAACTACAACTACAACTAGCAAGCTACACAAAAGAGCTACTCTAGCAAAGCAAACTAGCTAGCAAAGATAACTAAGAAAGTAATGCGGAGTTGAGTTAGGAGGGTTTCACCGAGGGGCGAAGTATTGAGCCAACCAATATGATCAACAATGAATACCAAAACAACCGAACATCGGGATCAATCAATCACAATATGAAGGTGATGACACGAAGATTTATCCCGAGGTTCACGTGCTTGCCGGTACGCTAGTCCCCGTTGTGTCCCTCTTCACCACGTGGTTCGGTGGCTAATCGGTCTCACACCGAGCCTCTCAAAAGGCGCCACAAGAACCTACCAAATGGCAAAAGGTTGCAATGACATGAGCAATTTACTAATGTTGCCTTTGGCGCTTCGCCGAGGTAGGCACAAACCCCTCACAATCACCGGAGGTGGCCAAGAACAATCACCAACTCTTGCCAACGCCTCCAAGCTGCTCCAAGCCGTCTAGGTGGCGGCAACCACCAAGAGAAACAAGAATCCCGCAGCAAATCAACCACCAAGTGCCAACTAGATGCAATCTCACAATGCAAATGCACTTGGATCACTCAATCTCACTTCGAATATGCAAAGAAGCAAGAGAGATGAGTGGGAGGAGAGTTGCTTAGCTCAAAGTGCTCACAAGTATGTCAAATGTCCAAAAGTAAGAGCCTTGAGCCGGCCAACGAGTATTTATAGACGTACCCCTTCGAATATAGCCGTTAGGAACTTGATTCAGCAGCAGTCGCGCTGACCGGACGCGCTGGTCCAACTGACCGGACGCGCCGGTCACGCAACGGCTAGTTTTCGAAATACTGACCGGACGCGCTGGTCGCAACGACCGGACGCGCTGGTCCCGTGACTGACCGGACGCGCCGGTCAACTCTGAGCCGCGCACAACGAAACGTCGACCGGACGCGCTAGAGAACTGACCGGACGCCACAGTGCCAGCGTCCGGTCGGAGTCCAGTAAGCTCCCTGGACGACCGGACGGGTCCGGTCGACTATGACCGGACGCGCCTCGCGTCCGATCAAACAACTGAAACACGCGAAGACACTGGACACTGACCGGACGCGTCCGGTCAAATAGTGACCGCGTCCGGTCCAGCGTCCGGTCACCACTGTGACCTCCGTTCGCTTCCGTTTGATTTCCGTTTGATTTCCGACTTCCGGCGTAGTAGAAAATAGGCGTTTCAACTCCTCGAAAACGCCTGAAACCCACGCTCGCACGCTCGGCGGGAGGGAGAGAGGACCCCAAACCCTCTCTACCGCTTAAACTCCAACACCATCGCAAATGTGCTAACACCACCAAGTGATCATGTCAAGTGCGAGTGTGTTAGCATTTTTACAATCATATTTCGAGGCGTTATTAGTTCTATCCAAATGCATATGATCATGAAATGCACATCTAGAGGCACTTAGGAGTTCATTAGCCACGTCATTCCCCTCTTTATAGTACGGCTATCTATCCTATAATGTAACCACACCCACTAGGTGTCTTGGTTACTAAAACATAACCCTTAAGCGTATACCTTTGCCTTGATCACGTAGGGTTGCATCCAAATCCTAGTGTGGCCATCATGATCACCATGTCCATCTTGCCACCAACCTTGGAATGTACTAATCCTCATATGCTACATACAACTTAAGCATAGGATTAGTACTTAGGTATTGTCACTAATTACCAACACCAAACATAGGACTTTCAATCTCCCCCTTGTTGGTAATTGGTGACAACCCTTTCACAAAGATATTATGATAAAATTTTGATTGAACCCATGTCACATTGTCCAAGTATATTACCATGTGTAAGAAGTATGGACAAGTGATCATGAATTCAAATTGATAGCAATGGCTCCCCCTACATGTATGCTATAAGTTTGGATTTTGGAAGCATACATGTTAGATAGGAAAGATTAGGAGCATTGACTACCAATAGGTGCTAAGTGTTTTAGATTATAGACCTTTGAAGCGTGATACCATCGGAGTAGCGATAAACACCATCTTAGCACCTTGTGTAGTTAGATACCACTTGGAGAAAAAAAAACAAACATAACTAGAAGCCTCGTGAGATCAACATTATAGGCAAGGCTCTAGTACCACTTTGAAAAACATGGAGCAAGAAAAATCTAACTACTTCCTATTCATGCTAGTACTTCAATACACCATTTAATTGTATATTTAGCAAAACATCACACAAGCAAAGTATTGGAGAAAAAGAAATGCATAACTATGCATCATACATATGAAGTGCACAAAGAAATGCAACATTCATGTTTAAGAGCTTGCTCCCCCTACTTGTGTGCTCAAATTTTAGTTGATCCCCTTCTTTTATCAATTCACCCCTTTAGGTTTTCTCACTTTGTGAACAACATTTTTCTCCCCCTTTGTGCTTCTCCCCCTTTGAGTTCTATCTTTGTGAACAATATTTTTCTCCCCCTTTGGCACCAATGACCACAAGGGACCAATTTTAGATAGATTATCATGTTGAATTATAGGGTGAGGATCAAGTTTGTGATTCAACCTAGATTGCTTGCATAAATAAAATGCTTCGGTTTGAACCAAAGGCAAGCTTCTTCACACCTCACTAGAAGGGTTATCATGCACCATGTTGAAGCAAATTTTTAGACAAGTGATCTAGATTAAACGCTTAGGATCACAAGCTACTTAAACAAGTTATATGCTACCACTAGATCATACAAGTCATGGAAACAATAGTGGCACCATATAAACTTCAAAGTCATTTGATTTTCATGAATGAGCCTAGAACATGTAAATTATGGCTAGATGCACTAAACAAGTCCTTAGCATAGAATGTATGACATGTCAACCAATTGTACCTTGGGGCTCGAAGGAGAGGCATGCCATATCATGGAGGTGCATCAACTCATGTTGGAGAAGTCAAGTATGTTCAACTCATTCTTTAGCTTGTGAAATCTCTTCTCATCAAGTGGCTTGGTAAATAGATCGGCTAATTGATCTTCGGTGCCCACACTCTCAATAGCAATGTCACCCTTTTGTTGATGATCTCTAATAAAATGATGACGAACATCAATATGCTTTGTTCTTTGATGTTGAACCGGATTGTTGGTTAGCTTCACGGTACTTTCATTGTCACATAGCAATGGCACATTCTTGAAATTGATTCCAAAATCCTTCAATGTTGCCTTCATCCACAAGATTTGTGCACAACAACTACCCGCGGCGATGTATTCGGCTTCGGCGGTAGATAGTGCAATACTATTTTGCTTCTTGGATGACCATGAGACAAGTGATCTTCCCAACAATTGACAAGTCCCGAAAGTGCTCTTTCTCTCCACTTTGTCACCGGCATAGTCGGAATCCGAATATCCAACTAGCTCAAAACTTGCACCTTTGGGATACCACAATCCAACATCTTGTGTATGCTTTAAGTACCTTAATATTCTCTTTGTTGCCTTCAAATGACTTTCTCTTGGTGAGGCTTGAAATCTTGCACACATACATACACTAAACATTACGTCGGGCCTTGATGCCATCACATAGAGTAGGCTACCAATCATTGATCTATATAGCTTTTGATCCACCATGTTGCCACTCTTGTCACTATCCAAACTTCCACTAGTGCTCATTGGGGTTGTAATCCCCTTTGCATCTTCCATGCCAAACTTCTTGAGCATATCTTTGATGTACTTGGTTTGGCTCACAAATGTTCCTTCCTTCATTTGTTTGATTTGAAGTCCAAGAAAGAAACTAAGTTCACCGATCATTGACATTTCAAATTCCTTTGCCATCATTTTCCCAAACTCATCACAATAATCTTGATTGGTTGAACCAAAGATGATATCATCAACATATATTTGCAATACAAACAAATCTTTCCCAATCTTCTTGGTGAAGAGAGTAGTATCAACTTTTCCCATGACAAATCCTTTGGTTAGCAAGAAGTCCCTCAATCTTTCATACCATGCTCTTGGTGCTTGCTTCAATCCATACAAGGCTTTCCTTAACTTGTAAACATGGTTGGGTTTCTTGTCATCTTCAAAACCGGGAGGTTGCTCCACATACACCTCCTCTTGAATGTACCCATTTAGAAATGCACTCTTCACATCCATTTGATATAGCTTGATATTGTGAGCACAAGCATAGGCAAGTAAGATCCTAATTGCTTCTAATCTTGCAACAGGGACATAAGTTTCACCAAAGTCAAGACCCTCTATTTGTGTGTAACCTTGAGCCACTAGTCTTGCTTTGTTCCTTACTACTATCCCATCTTGATCTTGCTTGTTACGAAAGACCCATCTTGTTCCAATGACATTGTGATCTTTAGGCCTCTCAACTAGTTTCCATACTTCATTTCTCTTGAAGTTGTTGAGCTCTTCATGCATTGCATTTACCCAATCCGGATCTCTCAATGCTTTATCAATGTCCTTGGGTTCTTCCATTGACACAAAAGAAGAGTGAGCACAAAAAGATGCTAATCTTGATTTAGTTTGAACTCCCCTTTGTATGTCACCAATGATGGAATCTAATGGATGGTCTCTAGCAATGTTAGTTGGTTGAAGCACTTGGACTTGAT
>CM039580.1:71309832-71336447 GCA_022457205.1 Saccharum spontaneum
ACCGAATATAATAGATCTAAACTGATTATAAGCGAACCTAATCGAATCTAATAATAACTAAGACATATATAGCCCCAAGATCTAATCTAGATAGCTCAGCGACGCTCACGCCTCCTAAGACTATGCTCTAACTCATCGATCCTCTTGTTGGCGTCGGCAAGGTCATCCCGGCTTCAATTTTTAATTGGAAGGTAAAAATTGATCACGTCTATTTCTTCTAATTCTTTATTGGGCTCTAAAAATAATTTAAGACGTTGACCATTTACCTTGAATAACGTACCTTCGTCATTTTGAAGTGTGATAGCTCCGTGGGATGATGAATGAATTACCTTGAATGGTCCTTCCCATTTGCTCCGGAGCTTTCCATGCCCGAAAAGCTTCACCCTGGAATTAAAAAGTAATACCTTATCTCCGGGTGAGAACTCCTTCTTCTTGATCCGCTTGTCATGCCATCTCTTGACTCTTTCTTTGTAGATCTTTGAATTGTGATATGCTTTCTTCCGCCATTCTTCTAACTCCGATAATTGCATTCTTCTATGTTTTCCGGTGATATCTAGGTCCATATTCCATCTTTTTATGGCCCAGTGTGCCTTGAACTCAAGTTCAACAGGTAGGTGACAGGTCTTTCCGTATACCAATTGGTATGGAGACATTCCAATTGGGGTTTTGTATGCTGTCCGGTAAGCCCAGAGTGCATCGGGTAACTTGTCCTTCCATGCCGTTCCCATCTCGTTCACCGTCTTCTGAAGAATGTTCTTGATTTGCTTGTTAGAAGTCTCTGCTTGGCCACTTGTCTGAGGATGATAGGGAGTAGCGACGTTGTGACGGATTCCATGTCTTGATAGATAGTGCTCGAAGCGCTTGTCAATGAAGTGTGATCCTCCATCACTTATCACTATCCTGGGGACTCCAAATCTTGGAAATATGATTTCCTCAAACATCCTTTTCGAACTGATATTGTCGGCATGTTTGCAAGGTAGTGCCTCTACCCACTTGGAGACGTAATCAACCGCCACCAAGATGAACTCACACTTCTTAGATGGGGGAAATGGACCCATGTAGTCTATTCCCCAGACATCAAAGAGTTCAATCTGAAGGTTGTTGGTGAGTGGCATGTCATCCCTTGTATTTATGTTTCCGTGCCTTTGACATGGCCCACATCTTCTGATATATTGCTTCGTGTCATCGTACATTGTAGGCCAGTAGAATCCACATTGCCAGATCTTTGAATGTGTACGGAATGCTCCATAGTGACCTTCGTATGGTGATGAGTGACATCTGTCGATGATCTTCAATCCTTCCTCAGTGGTCACACATCTTCTAAGTAGGCCATCAGCGCATACTCGGAAGAGATATGGCTCATCCCATATATGTGAACGACTTTCCTGAATAAGCTTCTTCTTGTTTGCTCCGGGTGGTACATAACCTGAAACCATAAAATTAACAATATCTGCATACCAGGGGTCAGATCTGTTAATCCCGTAAAGCATGTCGTCCTGGAGTGAGTCATTAATGGGGGGTTCCTGTGAATTCTTAAAGTACATTCTAGACAAGTGATCAGCAACAGAATTTTCTACTCCCTTTTTATCTTTTATTTCTAAGTCAAATTCTTAGAGTAATAAAATCCATCTGATTAAGCGAGGTTTAGCATCTTTCTTAGTGAGCAAATATTTTAGTGCAGCATGATCAGTGTAAACAATTATCTTAGCTCCAACTAAATAAGATCTAAATTTATCAATGGCAAAAACAACAGCCAGAAGCTCTTTTTCAGTGGTTGCATAATTAAGTTGAGCTCCTGTCAAAGTTTTACTTGCATAAGCAATTGCATGATGCTTTTTATCTTTAGTTTGTCCCAAAACTGCCCCCACAGCATAATCACTAGCATCACACATAATTTCAAAAGGCAACGACCAATCAGGGGGTTGAATGATTGGTGCAGAGATGAGTGCTTGCTTTAATAAATTGAAAGAATTTAGACATGCATCATCAAATTCGAAAGGAGCATCCTTAGCTAGCAAAAGAGTAAGTGGTCTCGCAATAAATGAAAAGTCTTTTATAAATCTGCGATAAAAACCAGCATGGCCAAGAAAACTTCGAATTCCTTTTATATTCACAGGTGGAGGTAGTTGTTCAATTACTTCAATTTTAGCTCTATCTACCTCAATACCTCTTTCAGACACTAGGTGTCCTAGCACTATTCCTTCTCTAACCATAAAATGACATTTTTCCCAATTAAGGATTAAGTGCTTTTTCTTCACATCTTTGCAAAACCTTATCTAAGTTCTCAAGACAACTATCAAAAGTTTTTCCATAAACTGAGAAATCATCCATGAAAACTTCCATAATCTCTTCAATCATATCAGAAAATATAGACATCATACATCTTTGAAAAGAAGCTGGTGCATTACATAACCCAAAAGACATTCTACGATAAGCATACGTTCCATATGGGCATGTAAAAGTGGTTTTGCTTTGATCATCAGGATGGATAGGGATCTGGTGATACCCTGAATATCCATCTAGAAAACAGAAAAACGAGTGTTTTGCTAACCGCTCAAGCATCTCATCTATAAAAGGCAAAGGAAAATGATCCTTTTTCGTGGCTTTATTAAGTTTTCTATAGTCTATGCACATCCGCCACCCAGTGATGGTGCGTTGCGGAATTAGCTCATTCTTATCATTAGTAACAACAGTCATGCCTCCCTTTTTAGGCACAACTTGAACAGGGCTTACCCACTCACTATGCGGCACAGGATATATAATCCCTGCATGTAGCAACTTTATAACTTCTTTTTTAACTACCTCTCTCATCGCGTTGTTAAGTCTACGTTGAGGCTCTCGAGAGGGTGTAACAGAAGGATCTGTCGGAATACGATGGGTACAAATCATAGGACTGATTCCTGTGAGATCTTGAAGTGAGTAGCCAAAAACAGAGTGGTGTTTTTCAAGAATGGTCATTAATCGCAGAGTTTGCTCCTGAGTGAGTTTATTACTAACGATCACAGGAAACTCTGGATTATTGTTTAGGAAAGCATAGGTAAGACCGGGTGGTAAAGTTTTGAGTTCTATGGGGGGTCTAGGTGTTTCTGCAAACTCATCTAAGGGTTCAGGTTTAGAAGGTTCGGCCTCTTCTTCAGTGAAGAAGGGGGCTTCCTCTTATAAGTCTGGATCATCTAAAAGTTCTAGAGATGCAGCCTTTACCTCCTCCATAGGATCAGGCAAAAGATATGGCTCGGTCTTATTATTCAAGGAGTGAGTTATTGTAATTGGAAGTTTAAAATCCTTTCCCAAGGAAATGTGGAGCTTTCCAGTTTGACCTTCATAAAGGAGTCTTCTAAATGGTTGTCCAATCAGTAGGTCGAAACCCCATATATCAAAGATATAAAAGTTCAAATGAACCATGGAGCCTTCTACCATAAAGGGTAGGACATTAATAATTCCAAGACTGGAGACTAATCGTCCCGAAGATTCCTTTATGACCTTTGTTGTGGGGGTTAAAACAAGTTTCCCAAATAAATTAAGTGCAAAAGCTTCGGACATAATATTGATCCCCACAACAGGATTATAGAGAGCGTTAAATTGATCAGAATTATAAGCACAGCGTATAGTTATAGAGGGTGTGTCCACTCGGATTACTTCAGAGGAAAGCTCTGACTCCTCTAACCATTCGCTACTCATAACCGAGATAAGCTCTCTCAATTGACGTTCACTTGGTAAACAAATGCTAAATTGGCCGTTTTGGGGTCGGTCTATAGAATGGTAGTTTGAAATGTTTCCAAAATCGGCAAAGAGATCGGATTCTATGTCTAGCATGAAATCAGATGGTAGAATTTCTTCTTTTTGTGGCTCAGAACCTGGGATAGCTAAAGTAGATGAAAAATTTGGCAGAGTGTCTACTTCGGCTTCGTAGGTTTTATCATGGAGGGCATTATCCATCTCAGCTTCTAGGATTCTATTCAAGATCCCCTTAGCTTCATCAGTAGGGATACGAAAGAAAGAACCTCTAGCCATAGTATGCAGCATTTGTTTATTATCTTTCTGAAGACCTCGAAAAAAGTGAAATAAAAGAACAGTATCTTCAAGCAAAAGTTTTGGACCAGATTCTAAAAGATCAGAAAAACGTTTCCAGGATTTCCCCAAAGTTTCATTATCTTTTTGTTTAAAAGATAGGACTTCGAGTCTAAGGTCACCAGTACGGTCAAGGGAATAAAAATCTAGACAAAAGTTGGCTCTTAAAACTCCCCATTCACCTTGCTGTTGACTTACCTTCTGACTATACCATCGTCTAGCTTCTCCTCTTAAAGAAAAAGGAAAAAGCTTCCAACGTAAAGTCTTATCAGAGATGCCATCAATGCGAAGACAATCGCATGTCTGCTCAAAATCTCTAATATGAAGGTAAGGGTTTTCGTTTTCCTTTCCCGAAAAAGATAAATTTTGAATCATCGCAATCAACCTTGAACTTAACTTATACTGGGATGTTTGGATAGGCTGTGATGACTCCCATGGTAAAAGGTCAGTTGCTGAAGGTGTTGCGGCATCAAAGATAGATATAGAACCTTGGTTTTCCATTTTTGGTAAAAAGAAAAAGAAAGAATGAAAAAGATAAGAAAATAAAAAGTATGAATACAAGCTAGTAGTAAGACTCAAGGTTATCTCAGCAAACCGTCTTTCTCCCCGGCAACGGCGCCAGAAATGCTTGTTGATATTTGGTAACGCAATTAGGAAATAGGATCCGCAAGCGCACGGATATCGGTGAGCACTTCACCCGAGATGTTATCCTGGGTATCGTATTTATTTTTTTACCTTTAGGAGAAAGAGTGCATCTGACTAACCAAATCTATTACTACTAACCTTTAGGCTACAACCACTATGATTCGATGTGAGTGATGTATAGAGAAGACTACAACCGCACTCTTCTTCTAACCTTAGTAAGGATGATCTACTGTTCTATTGGGGAGGTTTACGGAATCTAGACACCACAAAGGATGTTCAACCCGCACCTATAAACTCTATCGATCCTGCTAACGGGATATGGAATACAAAGGTAACTCGGAATTGTCACGTTCCTCGCTACTACCACGGTCCGGCTAGACGAGGGGATATCTATGAGTATCCTAGCTTAAACACCACGTTTACGCTAGAGATGATTACTCTAAACTCTACGCGAAGAGATCAAAGTAAACTCATAAACCAAAGAACAATAAAACAAAGAACTTACTAGAATTTAGAAGTCGAAATACTGAAGAATCCTGAGAACAAGCCTCGGGTTAGAAGAACTTGCTCCCGCAGGTACAACCTCGGAGTAGACACCGACAGGCCGGCTTCCTCCGATCTACACCTCCACTCTATCTCTCTCAATCTAGTAGAACTAATTCTACTTTCACATTGGATGCTAAGCCCTAAGAGGTGGGAACCCTAGAGGGAACCTCTCTCTCTAAACCCTAACCAGAGATATGCAACTGAATAATGAATTGGGGTCTTCTCCACCAGGGGTCAGGGGCCTTGCTTATATAGCCCTTTTGGATGAATCTGGACCGTCGGATCAAACCGACCTTCATCCTACGGTTTTCCTTGATCCTCAAAGGCGGTGGAGCATAATCCGCGAGACTCGACCTGATTGGTCCCGGGGGCAGGGCGGGCGCCCTAGGGCACAGGGCGGGCGCCCTGTGTCCTAGCCCGTTACGGCTTCCGTTCGTTCCCGTGGCTTCTGGAATCTTCTAGATGTAAGATAATTACGTGTTCGGTTAATATCCCGTCATTAATCCGACATGTGGGCCTTTCTTCCGTATTTCCTGATAATCCCCTGCAGAAATAGATAAACAGCAAAACTCGTGGAATTCTGTTAGATCAAACCCTAATTCTAGGTGTTGCTTGCATATAGGTCCTTTTCTTTATTTATTTGATGGTTATAATTGATACTTAAGAACCGTCAACAGTCACATTGTCACCGTGCTTCACCAAAGTGATCTTTCCACCGCAACTCCGACACAAGTATTGGGGAAGATCAATGCTCATGAGATGTACATGCACATCACTCCGGAAGAAGGCTCATCATCTTCCAAGAAGAAAGACTTGGCCTTCAAAGCTAGTCATGACAAGAAGAAGAAGAAGGGCCAAGCTATGATGGTGCAAGAAAGCTCAAGTGAAAGTGATGTTGATGATGAATCACTTGCACTCATGGTGAGAAAGACCACCAAAATGCTAAAGAAGCTCAACAAGAGTGGCATCAAGTTCGATGGCAAGAAAAAGAAATTCTTCACAAGTAGCAAGAGAAAGCCAATCTCGGAGATGGATTGCTACAATTGTGGTGAACTTGGCCACCTAGCTCATCAATGCCCTAGACCACCAAAAGACAAGTACAAGAACAAGAACAAGGGCAAGAAAAATGATTCAAGTGATGAAGAAGAAGAGAGGAAGAAAAACAAGCCATACAAGAAGAAGGATGGCAAGAAGAAGGAGTTCTACAAGAAGAAGAAAGGAGGAAAGGCATACATTGTTGGTGATTGGCTCACCGATATTGAATCATCTTGTGTCTCCTCCGAAGATGAAAGCAATGATGAGAAAGAGAAGGTTGCCGCATTTGTGATGGGGCCATCATCTTCCCCAACATCTTCATCACCACCTTCACCGCCTCCTTCACCATCATCGTCCTCTACTCACCTATGCCTTATGGCCAAGGGTGAACGAAAGGTACAAAATCATGATAGTGATTGTAACACCCGAAAAATTTCTTATTTGTAAATAGAGCTAAAATGATTTAATTATGTATTTTTGTGCTCATGAAAACATAGGAAAATAAAATTTTTTGTTAAATTAAAATTCATCTTAGGATGTAGCAACATTGTTGTGCATACATGCTAATGCATTGTGTTTTTGTATTGTTTGGTTTTGACCAAGGTACAAAAATCAATTCAAACTATTTTTATTAAAATGCGTTTAGTAGGTAATTATCCTTCTCTGCTATACCTTTATCCTTTTTCTGCAATCAAATTCCATGTTTCTCAGCTCAAGTTTTCGTTTGGAGCCTCTCAAAATCTTTTCTTTGTAACCCGAATCACTCCTTTCAGTTTCTCGTCCATCAATCAATCTCTACAAACTTCTCGGGAATTTTTCTGACTTTTTTTGTAGCTTATTTCCACTTGTCTGTGAGCATAATCCAATTTTTAGATGCTCCAAAATTACGTTTTAGTGAGCTCCAAATACTTTATTTGGATTCCTCATGTTCCATAATGTCTCTGGAAAATTTCCCCGAATTTTCAGAGTTTTCGGAGTATTTTTCGCGGCTTAAATAATAATTCTGGACTTTTCTAGAATTATTTTATCCATGAAAATAATTAATTCCGAAAATAATAAATCTCTCATTTGTTTTCCAACTCTCAAAGCCCATGTGCAATAATCCTAATAAATCTCAAAGGCCCATGCATTTATTTACTAATGGGCTTAAATGATTATTAGGCCTATTAGCGGAGGTGGATGGTGCAACGTCAATTAGCACCATATCGCTAGTTGACATGGAGGTGGAGAGTTTTTCTCCCTATATATACGTACCTACCCCATGGGCAAAGCACACCAAAACTACCGTAGAGGAGCCCCTAGTTTGGGAAATCTCTCGTGTAGTAAAATATAATTTTCTCTCTTCTTGTCGCCGTCGGCCAAGCCCTATCTCTCGCTCTCTGTTCTGCGTTCAGCTTCGCCAAAGCGGCGCCGTGATCCCGGGCCGCTGAGCCTCGTCGTCGTCTTCCTTGACAGGAAGCAGGCTCAGCCCAGCGTCGCCTCATTTGTTTTCCAACTCTCAAAGCCCATGTGCAATAATCCTAATAAATCTCAAAGGCCCATGCATTTATTTACTAATGGGCTTAAATGATTATTAGGCCTATTAGCGGAGGTGGATGGTGCAACGTCAATTAGCACCATATCGCTAGTTGACATGGAGGTGGAGAGTTTTTCTCCCTATATATACGTACCTACCACATGGGCAAAGCACACCAAAACTACCGTAGAGGAGCCCCTAGTTTGGGAAATGTCTCGTGTAGTAAAATATAATTTTCTCTCTTCTTGTCGCCGTCGGCCAAGCCCTATCTCTCGCTCTCTGTTCTGCGTTCAGCTTCGCCAAAGCGGCGCCGTGATCCCGGGCCGCTGAGCCTCGTCGTCGTCTTCCTTGACAGGAAGCAGGCTCAGCCCAGCGTCGCCTCCCTGCGTCCGTGTGAAGTGCCGAGGTGAGAATATTATCATGTTCCCTATCTTTCAGTATTCTGTTCTAAAACTTATCTCTCGTGCCCTGTAGCATAGTCACTTAGCTTCCTTCTTCACCGTCGTGCCAGACTGTTGCCGTCTTGCATCTAGGAAAGCTCGGCGCGCTGTTGATGCCATTCGCTGTTTCCCCGGTGTCCGTGAACCGTTGCCGCCATCAGAGAGCCGAGGGAGCCGTATGTCATCTGCCGTACCAAGCTACGCACCCACTCCAAGTTTTCTACGGCTTTGAGAAAGCTCTAGGTGAGCTTGCGGTCATCCGTTCTTTCTCCCTATACCTTTGGTCAAAACGTGGTCCGTAGGCCCTTCACCGTGCTCGCTGGCAAACTACTCGTGGCTGGCAATGGAGCCTCGCCGTGCGTCTTGCGAGTGCTCTGCTCTGGTCCAGTACCTAATTAGCTTTGATGACATCATGTATACTTTTGTGGCCGTTTTTCTATACAAAAACAAATCTAAAAATACAATGAAAATACACACACAATTATCCTGAGCTATCAGCTGCAAACTAGTTGCCGCTAACCTCATGCCTGTACGTGACTAGTGAAGGGATCAGCATGCCCATGGACGATACATATCTACTCCTCTTTTAATCCTTTGTTTTCCTTGCTATAACTCCCAATGACTATAGTTAATCTCCCTTAAGAAATCCTTAAACGTTTGTAGCTGCGCTTTGTGCCAATCGTTAGTTTCGCAAGTAGCATTAATTTTTATATACATACTTAAATATAATTTAATTATGATACGTATAATTAGTTCTCTAATTAAAAATAACATGGAAGCTGAGGCACTCTGATATTTTGTACACAAATATTAAAAAAAACTTAATTCTTATTGCCAGTATGTTTGCAAATTATAAGTTTGATTAGCTTCGACTCATGTCGTAAGCAATTCAAATAGATGTTCTCACGTAATTACTTTCTTTTTAACAAATTAAGTGTAATTAATCTAAAAGCTACCCAAATATTTCTAAATAAAATATGATTACTTTTAGCTTGGTTTTCTAATTTGAATTAACTCAATTTAGGCAATTCTTTACAATATCTTATACATGTTTATCACTTTTAAAATTTGTGGTTAGATTTAAGTTATTATTTTATTAAAGAAAATATGGTTTAATTCATAAGTTTTGCGTTTTAAATCCGATTTCGGTGAAATTCGCGTTTGTGTGATCATAGTGACGTGTAGAATATTTTTATAGACTTTTAAACATGTTTTCTTGATGTTGGTGTACTGTTCTAATTATTATTCATTGTTTGCTTCGTGTGTGATTGCTCGATGTGTGTGTGGTGATTTATTGATCAAGTCCAGTCGGTGAGATTTACGTGGTGATTCAAGAAGCTATTAATTGAAGATTTGGATCAGAGATAGGATCTTGATTTAAGTCAAGTATAGCATGGGATATCCTTGTTTCCTATTTACCTTTAATACACTTAATTCATGTGCATGTGTCTATCTTGTTACCACTAAGGATATCCTAGTTTTTGTATCTTGTACCTTGACACTTATGGGACATTGCATTGGGTAGTATTTATGCTAGTGCTCAAGATAAATAACCATGATCTGTAACTTGACTAATGATATATGCAATAAACATTTAAAAGATTTCTTTATAGAAACATGGCTCAAGAGGGCTAGAGCATGTTTGGTTGTTTTTATGGTGCTCTAGTTTCTCTCCATAAGGACTCATCTGTAAGCGAATATCCGGGACTTACAGTACAACTGTGAGGGCTATATGGCTCTGGCTTTAGTCAAGTATGAGGACCTTTTCTAGCTTGTTAGTGGTAACCTTCATGGCGTAAGAACGGCTTGACGAATCGGGTATAGTGCGGCCTCTGTCCTTATGTGTATAGGCTGCACGTCATTGTGCCATTTGGAAGGGGGGCTCTACATCTGTTTGCCGAGTGAATCTAATGGCCCTAACTTGTTAGACGAACCTTTGAAAGACTTCATAGTGAACCCTGCCGACCTTCCTTGGAAGTGGGTCAAGAGATTAGCTACCTCGGGCAAAAGGGTAAATCACGACTCACAGTGAAAGTGTACAACCTCTGCAGAGTGTAAAACTGTTATAACAGCCGTGCTCACGGTCACGAGTGGCCTTGGACCCTTACAGAATAAATGATGAACACTGATGATAATGATAATACTGATGATGATGATGCTCACTAATAATTATTGTTTCTTGCTATACATTATTCTTGTTTACATGATCATGAGGTTATTTGGGCTTATGATAAACTGTTGCTACTCGAATGCTAAAAAGATGACTCACTAAAAGCTATTGCAGTAAACCCGTGTCAAACCTTTTGAGCCTCATGAACCCCATGATATATTTGCTGAGTTCGATATGGACTCACTCTTGCTATTTCCCACACCTCAGGAATAGTCTCTGGAGTGTAAAACTGTTATAACAGTCGTGCTCACGGTCACGAGTGGCCTTGGACCCTTACAGAATAAATGATGAACACTGATGATAATGATAATACTGATGATGATGATGCTCACTAATAATTATTGTTTCTTGCTATACATTATTCTTGTTTACATGATCATGAGGTTATTTGGGCTTATGATAAACTTGTTGCTACTCGAATGCTAAAAAGATGACTCACTAAAAGCTATTGCAGTAAACCCGTGTCAAACCTTTTGAGCCTCATGAACCCCATGATATATTTGCTGAGTTCGATATGGACTCACTCTTGCTATTTCCCACACCTCAGGAATAGTCTCTGGAGTTAATAGGCTTGTGATCAACCAGTTAGTTTGTTCCTGGAGTGAAGTCTACACCTGGTGTTCGGAGTTGTCTTTCCGCTGTGTTGCTCTTTAAGGTATATTTTATACTATTGTGTTATGTATATTAAGCATTTGTCTCTGGATATTACACTTATCTGTGGCTATATGTGAGATATGTCTTCTTTATTTCACATATAGTGTATATCTGGTTTTGTCCTTAAAACCGGGTGTGACAGTGATGATGATGATGATAGTGATAGTGATGATGAATATGATGCACCCTCTTATGATGAACTTGTAAAATTGTTGAACAAATATACTAAAGTCATAAGAAGGACAAGAAATGAAAATGATGAACTTCAAAATGAAAATGAATCACTCTCATCTAAGCTTGAAAATGTTCAAAAGACTAGTGGTGAGCTTAGAGATCAAAATGAAGTTATGTCTTCTAATCTCAAAGAGCTCAAAACTTCTAATAAAGAGCTTAAAGATCAACATGATAAGCTTGAGAAGAAGCATGATGAGCTCATCACTAGACATAACTCTCTAAAAGAAAAATACACCACATTGAAAATTGACTATGATAGTCTTGTGGTTGCTAATGAACTTGCTCTTGAGACACATGATGCTACTAACAATGTTGTTAAGTGTGATATAGCTACATCATGTGATGACTTGATCATTGAAAGCATTGAGCAAGGTTCTAGTAGCAAAGGCAAGAGTGTGGTTGAGTCAAGCAACTATGATGATTATGCCAAGATCAAGTGTGAGTATGAGAAGCTTGCAAATGAGAACAAGAAGCTTAAAGGTTTGATGGCTCTTGAGAAGCAACCAACAAATGAGTCATTCATTGAAGAAAACAAAAAGCTCAAGCAAGAAAAAGAGCATCTCAAGACCGGCCTAAGCAAGTTCACAAGAGGTCAATATTTGCAAAGTGAGCTCCTCATGAACACCGTAATGAAGATGGATAGAAGTGGTATTGGGTACTTGGCAAATCAAGAGAAGAAGGCAAAAGCTCAACAACAACAAAGCAAGTCAAAGCCCAAGCCAAAGAGATGTGTTGAGTGTGGTCAAGAAGGTCACTTTGCTCATGAATGCAAAACTCCACCACCACAACCCTTGCCCAAGCATGCTAGACCCTTTGCCTTCAATGCTCATTATATGCTAAGAAAAGATTCTAATGGAAAGATGAAAGTCATGTTTTTGGGTTCCCCAAACAAGAATAGGCCAAAGAAAATATGGGTTGCCAAGTCACTAGTTGAGAAAATCAAGGGCCCCTCTTAAGTTTGGGTCCCTAAACAAAAAGCTTGATCTCTTGTGTGTAGGTGAACTACAAGACCGGTGGATCTCATTGGGTTATTGATAGTGGTTGCACTCAACATATGACCGGTGATCCTCGTATGTTCACCTCCATTGAAGAGAATGGGATATGTCAAGAGAAGATCACATTTGGGGATAATTCAAAGAGCAAAGTCAAGGGTATAGGCAAGATTGCAATATCAAATGATCACTCACTCTCAAATGTGCTCTATGTTGCTTCATTAAGTTTCAACTTATTATCCGTTGGGCAACTTTGTGACCTTGGCTTCCAATGCTTGTTCACACCAAATGAAGTGGAAGTTTCAAAGATAGATGACAAGCAAGTGATATTCAAAGGTTTTAGATACAACAATCTTTATCTTGTTGACTTCACCTCCAAAGATGCAAATTTGATGACATGTTTGTTCACCAAGACCTCACTTGGTTGGCTTTGGCATAGGAGGCTTGCTCATGTTGGAATGAACACTCTCAACAAGCTATTGAAGAAAGAACTAGTGAGAGGATTGAAGGATGTAAAGTTTGAAAAGGACAAACCTTGTAGTGCATGTCAAGCGGGCAAATAAGTTGCAAACACTCATCCAACCAAAGCTTTCATGTCAACTTCAAGAGTGCTTGAACTTCTACACATGGATTTGTTTGGACCTACAACATACAAGAGCTTGGGTGGTAATCTCTATTGTCTTGTGATAGTGGATGACTACTCAAGGTACACATGGACCTTCTTCCTTCATGACAAATCCGAAGTGGCAAATTGCTTCAAGAAGTTTGCAAAGAGAGCTCAAAATGAATTTGAAGTCAAGATAAAGAAGATTAGAAGTGACAATGGCAAAGAGTTTGACAACACCAACATTGAAGCTTATTGTGATGAAATTGGAATCAAGCATGAGGTCTCTTCAACCTACACTCCTCAACAAAATCGTGTAGTTGAGAGAAAGAACCGGACTTTGATCACCCTTGCAAGAACAATGCTAGATGAGTACAACACTCCGGAGAAGTTGTGGGCCGAGGCAATCAACACCGCATGCTATGCTTCAAATCGCCTCTTCCTACAAAAGTTTCTTGGCAAGACCCCCTATGAGTTGCTTAATGGGAAGAAGCCGGACGTCTCATTCTTCCGGGTGTTTGGTTGCAAATGTTACATCTACAAGAAGCGTCAACACCTAGGGAAGTTTCAAAGACGTTGTGATATTGGTTTTCTTATTGGTTACTCATCAAAGTCCAAAGCATATAGAGTATTTAACCATGCCACCGGTTTAGTTGAAGAAACATATGATGTGGAATTTGATGAATCTAACGGCTCCCAAGGAGCAATTGAGAATTGTAATGATGTAGGTGATGAACCCTTGAGGGAGGCCATGAAGAACATGCCCGTGGGAGACATCAAGCCAAAAGATGATGATGACGATGTACAAATTGTTGATCCACCATCTTCATCACGTGTGCCTCAAGATGACGACAAGAATGAGAGAGTTGAAAATGAAGATACTTATGTCTCTCATGAACAAGCCGAGGCACAAGCTCAAGATGTTGATGCTCCCCATCCACCTCCTCAAGTGGTTGATAGAAGAAACTCACCTCTACTTCAAGCACATCCACAAGAACTCATCATAGGGAGTCCTACAAAGGGAGTAATGACTCGATCGCAAAAGTTAGCTTCTTTTGTTGAACATCACTCTTTTGTCTCTTGTGTTGAACCTAAGAATGTAGAAGAAGCTCTTCAAGATCCGGATTGGGTGAATGCTATGCATGAAGAATTAAACAACTTCACCCGCAATCAAGTATGGACACTTGAAGAGCATCCTAAAGGTGCAAGAGTCATTGGAACCAAGTGGGTGTTCCGAAACAAGCAAGATGACCAAGGCATAGTAGTGAGGAACAAGGCAAGACTAGTTGCAAAGGGGTTCTCTCAAGTTGAAGGCCTTGATTTTGGAGAGACCTTTGCACCCGTTGCAAGACTTGAAGCCATCCGTATCCTCCTTGCATATGCATCACATCATGATATGAAACTATATCAAATGGATGTGAAAAGTGCATTCTTAAATGGCTTTATAAATGAACTAGTCTATGTTGATCAACCTCCCGGGTTTAAGACCCTAGATATCCTAATCATGTTTATAGGTTGTCCAAGGCGCTATATGGGCTCAAGCAAGCCCCTAGAGCGTGGTATGAGCGCCTCCGGGACTTCCTCATTGAGAAGGGCTTCACCATTGGGAAGGTCGACACCACACTATTCACCAAGAAGCTCAATGGGGAGATCTTCATTTGTCAAGTGTATGTTGATGATATCATCTTCGGATCAACAAATGAAGATTATTGCAAGGAATTTGGTGAATTGATGTCGAAGGAGTTCAAGATGTCAATGATTGGTGAGCTCACATTCTTCCTTGGTTTTCAAGTCAAGCAAATGAGAGAAGGAATTTTCATCTCTCAAGAAAAGTATACCAAGGATCTTCTCAAAAGATTCAAGATGGAAGAATGCAAACCAATCAAGACCCCAATGCCATCAAATGGACATCTCGACCTAGATGAGGGAGGTAAACCAGTTGATCAAACTCTCTACCGTTCTATGATTGGTAGTTTGTTGTACCTTACCGCATCTAGGCCCGATATCATGTTTAGTGTGTGCATGTGTGCTCGCTTTCAAGCGTGCCCTAAAGAACCTCACTTAAGTGCCGTAAAAAGAATCCTAAGATATCTTAAGCACACCCCAAGCATTGGTCTTTGGTATCCCAAAGGAGCTAGATTCCAACTAGTTGGCTATTCCGATTCGGATTATGCCGGTTGCAAAATTGATAGAAAAAGCACATCCGAAGGGTGCCATTTGCTTGGGAGATCTTTAGTATCTTGGTCATCTAAAAAGCAAAATAGTGTGGCTTTGTCCACCGCCGAGGCGGAATACATTGCCGCGGGGGCTTGTTGTGCACAAATCTTATATATGAAACAAACCCTCCTAGACTATGGAATTGTTCTTGAAAAGGTGCCACTTTTATGTGATAATGAAAGTGCCGTTAAAATTGCTAATAATCCGGTACAACACTCTCGCACCAAGCACATTGATATCCGCCATCACTTTCTAAGAGATCACGTTGCTAAAAATGACATATCACTAGAAGGTGTAAGAAGTGAAAATCAATTAGCGGATATCTTCACTAAACCGTTGGATGAGGCCACCTTTTGTAGGTTAAGAAGTGAACTCAATGTGCTTGACTCTAGCAACTTTAAAAAATGAGCGTGTGTTGTCCCTTGCATTGCATTGTATTATATGCCATGTTTATCTTATCGCAATGCATTTAGGACTTGGCTAACACGGTTACGATAACCCTCCTTTGGAGGAGTGAAGAAGCCTAATCGTGGATCAAACTTGACAAGCAACCTAGCTTTACCTTCTTGTATTGCATTGCATATGCATGGTTGTTAGTTTGTCGTTTCTTTTCGGTTTAGCTTTGAGCAACCGCTGTGTTCGTCCATGAATAGAGAGAGCATTTTGACGCTCCTAAAGGTTCAAAAACTCTATTGCATGGCCATACGTTGCTCCTCGGGTGTTTATTGCCTATTTTCTTAAAAATAATACTAGCCTAAGGCAAACTATTTTGAAAAATTTGAGGGTTTGAGTGAGGTCACTCATATCAGGTTCCAATTGGTGTTTATTTGAGTCTCTTTGAATTGGAACTTGGTTGGGAGAAGTCGCGTCGAAGTTCGGAACGAAGAAGGGCGAAAAATAGTGACCGGACGCTGGACCGGACGCTGCACCGGACGCAGTGATGCTTCACCACCGCGTCCGGTCCCAGCGTCCACCAGCGCGTCCGGTCATCTAGAAGACCAACTCTAGATCTAGTGACCGGACGCTGCACCGGACGCGCCGCTGTTGACCACCGCGTCCGGTCCCGGTTACCACCACCGCGTCCGGTCATTCGCGATGAATTCCCGAGTTCCCCTCGACCGGACTCTGACCGCGTCCGGTCAGTCCTCACCGGACACGTCCGGTCACTCCAGGAGCTTACTGGAGTGTGACCGGACGCTGCACCACCGCGTCCGGTCATAACGACCACCGCGTTCGGTCATCGCGCGTCGAGCGGATCTAACTCCTTCATAAAACCGTTCGTCTTCGGCCGGTTTTTTTTTCAATCCCGCTCGCTGCCTCCGCGTTTTCACCGCCGTAGCCCTAATCCACCGTCTCGCCGCCTTTTTCGCCGGAGCCGCGCGCCTCGCCGTCTTCCTCGCCTCCGGCGAGCCCTGCCGTGACCCCGCCGCGCCTCCTCGCCTCCCTGCCCTCGCGCGCGCACGCTGCTCGCGCGCTGCCCGCAGCCGCGCCCGCGCCTGCTGCGCCGCCGCCGCCGCTGTTCGCTGGCCGCCTTGCCTCGCCGGTTCTCCACCGCAGCAACCACGTGCTCCCCCGTGCCAAGCATCCACCCTAGCTCCTCAATTCATTCTTCGGCCGCGCTCTCTTCTAGGGTTTGCCCTAACCCTAATTTCGAGGTGAAGAACTTGTTCTTTTTCGCTCTAATTTTTTCAATTCCGTCGTTAGGGCTTACCTTGACCGTCGCTTTCCATTGCTTATCATCGACTCGGTCCTTTCAGAGCTCGTTCGGCGAATTCTGGGAATCTCGCGATCTAGGTCACCTCATCTCGTCACCGTCTTCTCGTCGATCCGAGGTAGCTGTCGCGTTTCGTTCATATCGTATCTCATATGCTTGCTGTCTCTAGGGTTTCATACCTTTTAGTTATATATGTTGCTTATAGTAGATCCATCTATTCCGTCTTTTCAGCGAGTTTGTCGGTGTGTCAGGGTGATCTCAGTTTGCTGAATCCGAGGCCAAGCCTACGGATACGGATTGAGGTCAAGCCTCTCGAGTGACAGTTCACCATCTTACAGAGGTTTTCAGTCAGTTTGTCAGCATGGTGTGTTGCAAGAACGCCGGTGGTGCTCCTGGTGATGGGGACGACAGTCCTCCTCGTCTGTCTGATGTCGCGCGTGGAAAGCGCATCAAGATCATGGCCAGAAAGAAGAAGAAGACACTGACCGATGCAGAGATTGCTCAGGCCGTGGCAGATGCAGCAGAACAGGCAGAGGGGTGGCAGGAGCAGTGGCATACGCATAGGCGAGCGTCGCTTTCATCTTGAAGGTCGACAGCTCGGCACAGAGGCCACTGAGGGTACAGAGGACACTGGAGCTACAGAGGCTATGTTCGTTGATCCACCTACAGAGGCTCCAGAGGCTCCAGAGGCTACAGAGGATACAGAGGAGCAGCCAGCTCAGTCTCCACCACGTCGCCGCTCCACACGCACACGTACTCAGGTGACTCCTAGGCCAGAGGGCCAGCGTCGTGGAGCACGTCCTCCTCCCAGAGCTAGAGGTTCACCCCCGGTCGAGCACTTTGACTTGAGGGGTGCTACTGCACGTCAGGTGCAAGGGCTGAAGTTCGTCGAGGTCAGTCGGTGGTTCCCACCTCAGAGGGATCACAGAGCTTCAGAGGGTTTCTATACCCCACTCCAGGAGGATTTCTACAGAGCTCTTGTTGACAGCGGTATTGCTTTCCGACCACAGAGGGTCTGTTGACTTGAGTCACTGGTTGAGGTTGTGGGAGAGCAACTCCGTCCGCACCTGTCCTTTCTGCCAGGCTTATCAGATCTTCTTGGACGGATAGGTGCATACTGCGGCACATGGGTCAGAGAGTTTTATGCTTCACTGTGGATTGATCCTGCCCATGAGTTTATTCACTTTGCATTCCGAGGCCGCGATCACAGACTATACAACACTAGAGTGAGGGAGATTCTCAGACTCCCAGCTTCAGAGACGAAGATACATTAGTTGTGCTTTGGTCAGACTCCTCCACCGAGACGCCCTCACGGCGGGACAGTGCCACCTACAGACTTGGTTCGACCCTGCTTCCGTGAGCCTTTTGGCGAAGGGTCTCATCGCACGCCTGCTAGTTTGACACCACTTGCCAGAGTTCTGGATGCTATAGTCAGACGCACTCTTCTTCCCAGACTTGGCTACAGAGAGGGACTGACTCGGATGCAGCTATGGGTTGTGCACCACCTCCTCTCACAGACACCGTTTGACATTTGGGATCTCATGCTTAGTGAGATGGAGGACACCATAGCTGAGGGCTTCAAGGGCAATCGTCAGCTGCCCTATGCACACTGGATATGCTTCATTATCAGATCTGCCATTCAGCTACCAGCAGAGATTTGAGCTGAGATATCAGATACTACCACTGCTTTCCCTGAGTATGATATCCGTCAGCTTTGGGCCTCAGTCACTAGAGATCAGGCCCCAGTGCTAGGACAGCGTGAGCGACCTGAGGTTCCTGAGACAGCAGCTGAGCAGGACGCCACAGTTGATGAGCTTGCTGAGGCAGAGCTTGCCGATCTAGATGCTCAGCCCGCAGATCTCCCTGAGGATGATGCATCTGACAGCACTGATGAGGATTACCAGCCCATCCCCAGGTACCGGTCTCCTCGGCCTCACGACCACGAGGCCGGTGGCTCTGGTTCAGCCTCACGCTCAGACCCAGCCATGGTGGCTATACTTGAGAGGCTGACCCAGGCACAGGAGCGACAGGAGCAGCAGATTCAGCGACAGGCTCAGGACACAGCTACAGCATTTGCACAGATACAGGCTCGTCAGGACGAGTTTCAGCGTCAGCAGCTTGAGATCCAGAGGCAGCAAGTTGAGATGCAGCGACAGAACCAGCAGCAGTATCTGGACCTTCTGCGCCATCTAATCACTGTTGGGGTTCCTCCGCCTGCTTCTGTCCTGACTCCTGCTTTACAGTCGAGTGGTCCATCGAGTCAGGGACAGCCGAGCTTCCAGTTCACATCTCCACAGCAGCAGGTTCCCCAGTCGTTTCAGTCCCCGAGCTTCACTCCCATTCAGACGGGGTTTACACCATCAGACCAGCCTCGCCCTCACCTCCTGTCCCACACACCTTACGGTGATTACAGTGCTACTTACAGCGAGTTGACTGGTCAGCCGACACCCTCGCACACTACCACCTTTGCTACTTCTTCAGGGTTGTCAGCTCCCGAGGCAGGTATTCCTCCAGTGACAGGGACCGGTACTACAGAGACTATTCCTTCGTCAGTTGCCTCGACAGATCCCCCAGCTATTGGCTCGCTACAGGCTCAGGTCACACAAACGGATCCTCTTGTTGCTACTACATCAGTACCTATTCCTACTGCTCAGACTCAGACCGCTTCACAGCCACGTGCTTCTTCAGTGGGTCAGCCAGATAGCTCAGATTCCGAGGGTGATTCTCTGCACTTCGTGATTACTCCGCGCACCTCGGCACCCGACACGACTCCGTCTGTCCCCTCGTCAGATCCTTAGATTAGTTTTTTGGCGCTTGATGCCAAAGGGGGAGAGAGAGTAGTTTCAGGGGGAGTTTTGATAGAGGGTTTTCGTTCTTATTTGTGTGCTACATTCATGCATCATGTTTACTTTTCAGTCATTACATTCGTGTGACATGTCGTCATGTGATAAACTTTGAGTCTAATGGTCTATCTAGTTACAGTGTTAATTAATGTCACCCGTTTTGGTTATAGCTCTAAGGTTGTGCTTCCGTGCCTTACTCCGATTTCTTATGAGCTATATCTTTATGTGTACTAACGCTTTTTGTCTTATCTTATGAGTACACTCTTTTGGCTTGGGGCACATAAGCAATTCCTAACCCCTTGTGCTTATTGCTTTTTGCTTATGTGAACCAAGCATGCTCGAAAACCTCAACTCCAATCTTTTGAAACTTAGAGTTGTCATCAATCACCAAAAAGGGGGAGATTGAAAGCATCTAGGCCCCGAGGTTTGGTTTTGGCAATTGATGACAACGCTTTATTACCATGACTAACGTGTGTTTTGCAGAAACTTTGGTAAGTTAGGTCATGGAGGCTATAACTGCTTTGGGCACCATGGTGTTCATGCTCCTTGATGGAAATCATTTTGGTTTTCAAAAGAGTGACGTCAAGATTAAGGACGGTTAGTTCCGGATGACGAGGTGTTGAGATTCATTCGGAATAGTCGTTAGGATCTTTGTTTTTCTCTTTTGGCCGTACTATAAAGGGGGGCATGAGCGGGTAGCTTGACCTAGGTGAGTCTTATGTTTAGGTGTGGTGCACACTTGTTAAACTTGGCGCTAGGCAGCTCTAGAATAGCTCAAAGTTCAGTTGGAGGCAACTTGGTTCAAGTTGCGACGCGTTTCGGCAAGTTTAGGGTGTTTTTCCCTTGACCGGACGCGGTCCTCGGCATGACCGGACGCGTCCGGTCAGTTCAGTTCCGCGGCTAGGGTTTGGCTCTGACGACCGGACGCGGTCCTTGTGAGGACCGAATGCGGTGGTCAGAAGCCGACACGTGTCACTTGAGGGAAACACCCGATCGAACGCGACCTGGGAGTGATCGGCGCGTCCGGTCATGTTCCAGTAAGGTCCAGCGACGACCGGACGCGTCCGGTCATCACCGATCGAATGCGGTTGCGCGTCCGGTGCGGTTACAGTATGCTCCCTGCACGATCGGACGCGTCCGGTCACCCCTGACCGGCGCGTCCGGTCACTCAGCCCGTTTTCAGTTTTTCGACCGTTACGGGGGACCGGCGCGTCCGGTCACTTCGACCGGCACGTCCGGTCACCCCGTGTTTCACTGAGTTGGCAGGTAACGGTTCGTTTCGACTGTAGGGTGTATAAATACATCCCCACCACCTCTTTTAGAGGTCTCTTGCTCATTTGATCAGCTGAGAAAACCCTTTAGAGTGCAAGGGAGTGCAAGAGCACTAGTGAGGATAGTGATTTGAGAATCAAAGCTTGAGAGTTCCTCACTAGAGATTAGAGAGTAGCAAGTGTGCATCCACCTTCTCATTTGGGCTCGTTGTGGTCAAGTGAGAGTTCTAGCTTGTTACTCTTGGTGATCGCCATCACCTAGACGGCTTGGTGGTGATTGGGAGTTTGGTGATCATCCGGCGGAGCTTGTGGATGACCCAACTCGTCTTGTGAGCGGTTTTGGGTGATTCACCGCGACGGAGTGTCGAAGAATCAACCCGTAGAGAGCACTTGATCCTTGCGCGGATCAAGGGGGAGCTACACCCTTGCGCGGGTGCTCCAACGAGGACTAGTGGGGAGTGGCGACTCTCCGATACCTCGGAAAAACATCGCTGTGTTCCTTGCCCTTACTTTCAAGCATTTACTTTCACGTATTTACATTCATTGCTTGATTTACATTCCTAGAATTGCCATGCTAGACTAGGATTGGAAACTAGGGTGCAAAACTTTTATCGGTAGAATCACTAGGAACACAAGTAGGCACTAGGGGTGAATTCCGGCTTATAAGATTTAATTCTTGCAATTAATTTTTAGAAAAGCCCAATTCACCCCCCTCTTGGGCATCTTGATCCTTTCAGTAATGTATGTACACAGTGATGATACTTTTGTTAATTTGTCAGCTTATGTGTGCGACTACTCCTGGGGCGCACATAAGATGTATGCACTCTATATTGTCCTTTAATTGGAGTGTGATAAATTGGTATCAAAGTCGTGTCGACTGTAGGATGCAAACCTAGATAGAAATGGTTGTTATAGGATTTTGGTTTTATTTATTTACTTGCTACTATCTCAGTCTTGGTATTTTATTAAAAATTTTATGGTCTACTCTTTATTCTATTGCATAAAATATTGACTCTAATAATATTTTAATTCAAAATGATAGATGCCTTGCCTTAGTGTAGCTGCCTACGTCGCTCAGTTCACTCCAGCAGCACCTGCACCACCAGCACCACCAGCAGTACCACCAGTGGTGCCAGAGGTCGTCAAAATCACCGATGACGAGGAGGAGGAACCTATGGAAGTGGAAGCATATTCAGCTACCGCATCGAATGGATCTACTTCAACACCAGTGGTTGTACCCGTCCCACCAGTGGACACGCCAATCCCCGCTGTTACACCTCCACCAGCTTCACAGGCCGCTTCTGCACCAACACCAGTGCCTTCCCCAGCTGCTCCAGAGGAACCAGAAGAGATGGGGTGGACCACTAGGAACAAGTTTAAGGATGCCCCCGAGGATGCTCACTACCACAACTTGCTCACTACCGTGCTAGCCGAGTACTACCCAGATCTTGCTGCTACCATCAAGTACTACTACGCGAAGCACAAGCACCCCGTGGAGGCGACATATTGGAAGACCAATGTGATCATCACCGCCTGGAACAACACTGACCACTCACATGATGTAGAGACTACCCACAGCCACAGGTCTAGGCGTGCCAGTGCCTATGATAGCATAGAGGATGCTGCGCAGGAGGCTTACATGTACTACCATGGTCGTCGCTTTGAGGCCATGCAGGAGAATCGCTACAGGTTTCTCCCATGCTACGACCATGTAGAAAGGACATGGGCAGTGTTGGCTCCCTCAGCGTCTGATCCAACCATGGATACCATAGTGAGGCAAATCTGTGCCATGCAGGAGGCCAACGAAGCACTCAAGGAAGAGCTTCGTGAGGCGCAGAAGTCCGAGAAGCGCCTTCAGAAGCAGATTGATGACTTGGCCACTCAGCTTGGACAGCCTACCATATACAAGAAGAAGGCCAGAGAGTTCACCATGGTGGACCGCACTCCTTAGATGCTTGCTGCCCCGTCAGAATAGATGCGTTTTAGATTGAGAGTCTTGTTAAGTTTATGTGTGTAATGTGAACCTTTAGTTGCCTTGTTGTTTGTGTTGATGAACTTGGTTGATTTGGAGTTTGTGTGACTGCTGGAACAGTGTGGGCTTGTCCACATGTTCTTTTTATCAAAACCTTAAGTTAGTCTTTGCTTAACATAGTTGGGGTTTAAAATCTCGTATCTCTGTTGTGCTGTTTTTCGGAGCAGTCTGTGATTTTTATATCGTATCTCTGAATCCTTGCATCCAAAAATTATGAAATTTTTGTGGAAGAAACTAGACCTATGTACCTTTCCATTCCCGCTGGATCACCTCATTATCAGTTTTGGTTTGAGAGATACATCTGTTATAATCTGGCAATTCTGCGCAGTCTGTAACTTAGTATAGAAATTGTTTAGCTCAGTTTTTGATGATGTTGCCGTCAGAATCTATGAAAAAGTTCTATATAAAAGTTCTAGCAGACTTCTTAAGATTTCCAACGATGTATGCCATGCCCCTTTTGGATTTCTAAAACTTGAGTTACACTTCAATTTCTGATCTGCTGTTGTTGACACCCGTCCAGAAATTTTCAGCTATGCTATTTACCTTTTGTAAATAATTTATAAATTTTTGGAAGTTCTATAAAAGTCTTGCACATTTGTTTGGAAGCAGATGGCCACCAGAGGAGGAAGAGGCTAAGGCCGTGGACGTGGCCGTGGACATGGTGCTCTCGTGGATCCACCTCCTCCACCGCTGGTGACGATTGAACAATTGATGGCAATGCAAGCGCAGCTCATGCAGACAGTCATGGACCGTCTTGGTAAGCAACCTTGTAGGAGCACACCCACCTGTACAGGTCTGTGACAAACGTGGTGAGTTTCTGAAAGGACACCCACCTATGTTCACACATGCCTCTGACCCCATGGAGGCTGATGATTGGTTGAGAGCTGTAGAGAAGCAGCTAAACATTGCACAGTGCAACGACCTGGAGAAGGTCATGTACGCCTTAGGCCAACTCCAAGGAGCTGCTTAGGATTGGTGGGAATCATTCCAGTACGGACGCCCGGAGAATGCTCCAGAGATCACATGGAAGGAGTTCACGGAGACCTTTAGGTCCCATCACATCCCTGAGGGACTTACTGAGCTAAAGCAAGAAGAGTTCCAGGCTCTCAAACAAGGTTCCATGTCTATGGCGGAGTACCGCGACAAGTTTGCCCAACTATCGTGATATGCCCCAGCTGAGGTGGCCAGGGATTCTGACAAACAGCGTCGGTTCCTGAAGGGGTTGTATGACGGACTCCAACTACAGCTGATGTCCAACAAGTATGCCAGTTTCGAAGAATTGGTGGATCATGCCATAGTGATAGATAACAAGCACAAGGAAATGGACCTCAAGAAGAGGAAGCTCCAAGGACAGGCGTCGGGTAGCAACACCCGCCCGCAAGCTTTTCCACCACAAGGTTTTTCCGCAGAGGAACCAAGGGCCATCTAACCAATGGAACAAAGGCCAGTACCCCAGAAGAACCTAAACTAGCAGCGTCCTCAGTACCCACAGTAGTTCGGCAACCAGAATTAGCAGCGCCCCTAGCAACATCAGTCTAGCAATCAAGCCCCACGTTAGGGAGTGCCCAACAATGCCCCAATCAAGAGTGGCACTCCAGGCAACAACCCCAATGGATGTTATAACTGTGGAGAGGTTGGTCACTATTCTTACCAGTGCTCAAAGAAGCAGAACCGGCACGCCCCGCAGACCCAGCAGAGCAATCAGAGGCCCAACGCTCGACCTCCATTCACCGGCAAGGTGAATCATGTGTCATCTGAATCAGCTCAGGAGGCACTTGAGGTTATGCTAGGTACGTTTAGCGTCAACTCCATCTCCGCTACCGTACTTTTTGATTCCGGTGCTTCGCATTCTTTCATATCACAAGCTTTTGTTAGAATGCATAGCATACCCCTATGTGCCATGAAAGATCCCATGCTAGTAAACTCACCAGGGGTAGCATGCCAGCAAATTACTGGAGCCCTTCTACTAGTATTTTTCTAAGGGGGGTAGCTTTTAAAGTAAACCCAATTATTCTGAGAACTGCTGGAATTGACCTCATCCTAGGAATGGATTGGATGAAGCAGCATAGAGCAGTGATACAATGCCAGGAGAAATATGTTGTTGTGACATCTCCAAGTGGTGATAGAATATATGTCGAAGTGGAAGTGCAAGCTCAACCGACTGCCACCGTCAACCAGTTGAGTGATGATGCCAACCAGGAGAACCAGGTGGTGGATGAGTTCCCAGATGTGTTCCCTGATGAATTTCCAGGTATGCCACCCAATCGCGACATCGAATTCCTTATCGAGCTTTTACCTAGAACTGCGCCCATAGCTAAGAGACCATATAGAATGGGGGTAGATGAATTAGAAGAACTAAAGAAACAAATTAAGAAATTGCAAGAGAAAGGTTTTATTCACCCTAGTTCTTCACCTTGGGGAGCACCTGTTATATTTGTTAATAAGAAAGATGGAACACGAAGAATGTGTGTCGATTACCGGTCCCTTAATGAACTAACAATCAAGAACAAGTACCCACTACCTAGAATTGATGATTTATTTGATCAGCTGAAAGGTGCTTGTGTGTTCTCAAAAATTGACCTCCGTTCTGGATATCATCAACTAAAAATTCGTGCATCTGACATACCTAAGACAGCATTTACCACAAGATATGACCTTTATGAGTATACAGTGATGTCCTTTGGACTGACAAATACACCTGCATACTTTATGTATCTGATGAACAAGGTGTTCATGGAGTACTTAGATAAGTTTGTGGTGGTATTCATAGATGATATCCTAATATTCTCCAAAAACAAAGAGGAACATGCTAAACACCTGAGACTAGTCTTACAAAAGCTCAGGGAACATAAATTGTATGATAAAAGAAGCAAGTGTGAGTTCTAGTTGAAAAAAGTATTTTTTTCTAGGACATGTGGTCTCTAATGGTGGAATAGCCGTAGATCCCAGTAAAGTGCAAGATGTGTTAAATTGGAAAGCCCCAACCAATGTTAGTGAAATCCATAGCTTTTTGAGTTTGGTTGGGTACTATAGGAGGTTTATTGATGGGTTCTCTAAACTAGCTAAGCCTATGACAGTCCTATTAGAGAAGAATGCTAAATTTGTATGGTCAGACAAGTGTCAGGCTAATTTCGAGGAACTAAAGAGAAAATTGACAACAGCCCCAGTGTTGACCTTACCTGATTTAAGTAAGACCTTATCTATTTATTGTGATGCATCCCGTCTAGGCCTTGGGTGTGTGCTTATGCAAGAAGGAAAGGTTGTAGCATACGCATCCAGGCAGTTGAGAAAGCATGAACTGAATTACCCAACACACGATTTGGAATTAGTCGCAGTTGTCCATGCTCTGAAAATCTAGAGGCATTATTTGATTAGATGTATGTGTGACATCTATACTGACCACATGAGTTTAAAATATATTTTCACTCAGTCAGAGTTGAACCTAAGACAACGTCGTTGGCTGGAATTGATTAAAGATTATGATTTGGAAGTGCATTATCATCCTGAAAAGGCAAATGTTGTGGCTGATTCACTTAGCAGGAAGAGCTATGCCAACAGACTTCAGTTGACATTTACACCTACAGAGTTGCGAGCTGAAATAGAACATCTCAATTTGGGTTTTATCAACAATGTA
>CM039580.1:71336547-71486536 GCA_022457205.1 Saccharum spontaneum
CTACTTTTCGGCGACTTCGTCAATTTGCATATTTTTCCTTTTTACGAGTTCTCATCGATTCGGCGAGTTGCATTGCTCTAAGTGCAATCTTTGTCGATCCTCGAGTTCCGCGTGAGTACCTCTTGGCCGTGACTTCCGGGCGTATCGCTGTTGTCAGGACCAAAGTGCTCGTATCTTCATCCTTGTCGATTAACAGGTCAAATCGACTGGCACGCTTTGGATATCGATTTCGGGTATTAGCCCTTTGTGTTTGCAGATTCACTTTTGCATCAACACTAACCATTATCATTTTAGCCATGATGAGAATTAAGAAAGGGAATTAATTAAATATAAGAAGATGGCATGTATCATTTAATATTGATGCATTTCTAATACTAGGAAATTAAAGGACGTGACCATGATGTGTATATATATATATCTAAGTATTATATTATTATAATTATAACTATAGAAATTAAAGGCAAGGGATGTCTGCAAATTAACTAAAAGTAAACCACTCTTAGGAGGAACAATTAACTATGATGCTATTATAATTACACAGAGGAGGTTATTAAATATTATTTATATCTATGTTGCATTTTCTACTATGATTATGTAGTGAGGGTTTTAAATAGTTTAAGGTTCCAATTTATAGTTAAGGGGAATTTATTTTGGTGCCGCAAGATAAATTCTAGGAGGCAAACAATTAAACATTCAAGCAAGCAAGCATTCAATCAGTCACGCAGGCAAACAATTTAAACATTCATATGGTGAGTTTTGATGCAAGGGTTTTTAGAAAACATTTTTAAAAGGATTTTGCCTAATTATCCTAATCAAGTTTTAGTTCGTTGTTAAGTTTTAAAAAAAGTTCAAATTTTTAGTGGTTTTTAAGATGATGCAAAAACACGGGCGTTACATTCCTCCACTACCGGCCATGGCGAGTGTCGCACCGAGCCTTCCCTGGCCGCGCAAATGGCAGGGTTGTGATCGCCTTCGCCTCCGCTCTCTCCTGGTACCATCAATTCGTCAAACCGTAGCCGTTGGCCTTGATTCCCGTGCACGCCGGCGAGCACCCGTCGTCGGTCATGGCGGCCACCGCGTCGTACTCCTTCCTTGCCCGCGTTAAGTGCTCGGTCGAGGTCGCCATTGCCCCAGCTTCACCCCCATGTACTCAGAATTGAAAACCAAGGTCTGTAGAGCCTTGTTTGTCTACTCCGGCGAGCTCCACGCCGCCGCCAATGGCGGAGCCGCCGTCTCCACCCTCAACTCCGGCGGCCCACGCCCTTCTTCCCCTCCTCCATCTAATCCCCGCCGTTCATCTCAGATCAAATGGCCCAGGATCCCCATACCCCTTCGCGGGTCTTCTTGCTTAAGAGCCCCTCGACTTCTTGCATATCCAACCCGCCGTCCTTGGCGTACTCCCAGAATACACGTTCTCATTTTGAAAACGTAGTTTCTTCGGGTTAAATAAAAAATACATTTTCAGTAATTATAGAATTGCCACTTAACTTGTTTTACTCATAAAATCGTCGTTTTAGCTCCGATTTGATCCGTTCAACTTGCGTTAGTTTCGTAATTTCGTAATCTATGCATTAGTGCTATTGTTAAGCCTATTAGAAGCTTTTGAATTTCTCGATTAATTCTAGTTTAATAGCTAGCTTTTGGAACCTTAAATAGCTCGTAACTTTTGCGTTGTCGCTCCGTTTTTCATGCACTTCGCATCGTTGTGATCGTAGTGAGACGTAGATGATTTTGGTAAGTAGTTTATATAGTTTTATTTATGTTGGTGTACTATTCTAATCATAGTAATATTTTGCCTATATGTCTATTCTGGAATGTGTGTTGTGGTTCGTGTCGATCGAGTTCAGACGGTGAGGAGAACTTCGGGAACCCGGACGCGTACGAGGAGCAGCAGGACCAGTAGCAGTTCGTGAACCAAGGCAAGTATAGCATGGGCTTACCTTGATATCCTATTCATTAAATAATCTACTCATTATGCATGTGTCTAGTTTTGCTTGACTATAAGGACATCCTAGCCATTGATGACTGGTATCTTGATCCCTATGGGGTTTAATTGCACATGGGTAGAATGCTAGTGCTCTAACTAAACATGATCTACACTATGACTAATGGAACCAACGAGTAAACATGATGGTCACAGTGGAACTATAGGGTGATGGTGCAAATGATGTTAATCCTGTTGCCCTAAATCCTTCGTAAGGACTTATCTGTCGGCAAAAGCTGGGATTGACAGTGCAACTGTGAGGGTCATATGGCTCTGACTTTAGCTCAGTAATAGGACCTTCTCTATCTTGTTAGAGGTTACCCGAAAGGGCGCAAGAGGGGCTTACCACTTTGGGTATAGTACTGTCCCTGTTCTTATGTGTATAGCCACGAAGGAATTATGCCATAGAAAGGGGTTCTTACATCTACCTGCCGAGGAAACCTCGCGGCCCTATCATGTTAGAGAGAACTATGGAAGGCTTCGTAGTGTACCCTGCCTGCTCACCTTGGGAGTGTTAGGGGGTCGACAGGCCCTGGGCATTTGTGCAACATGACTCACCGGTTAAGATGCACAACCTCTGCAGAGTGTTAAAACTGTTATAACAGTCGTGCTCACGGTCACGAGTGGCCTGGAAAACTCACAGAATAAATGGTTACTTGACACGTGGATGACTTATGATGATGATGATGAGATTACAATGTTGATCAAATTCTCTTCTTAATTCCAGTAGGTGATCATGTGGGTTAAAAGGGAGCTTATGCATAACTTGATGATAATCAATACTAAAATGTTGATCTGCTAAAAGTGCTAACTGCAGTCAACCGTGTCTATCCTTTTTGAGCCCCATGAATCCTCATACTATACTTGCGGAGTACGAGTGTACTCACACTTGTTATTATTTCATTTTTGGATAAAAATCCCGGATGGGTAACAGATGACAGCTTCTACAAGGATTTCCCCGAAGATTACTAGGTTTGGATCAACCAGTCGGCCTTCCCTATGGAGATGTCACTACACTTGAGAGTGTTATTTACTTTTCCACTTGTTATGTTGAGAACTACGTGATGTAATAACGTGATGTATGTATACAGTGATGATACTTCTATTAATTTGTCGGCTTGTGTGTGTGACTACTCCTGGGGCACACATAAGATGTATGTACTCTATATTATTCTTTAATTGGAGTGTGACAAGACGGCTACCTCCTGCGGCAACCCTTGCCCCTCCTACGGTCACCTACTACAGCCGCTGCCCCTGACGACGTCCCCTCGTCTTGAACGGAAGTGCGTGGTCTTTGGTACCTCGAGAGCACCTGCCTCGGTGAACGGTTGCCCGCCATCTTTGTTCTGTCACCTGCAATTTACAAAGAATAAACAAGACATGTTAGTACATATATTAAAAATAGTTCAAAATAAACAAACAAAACAAAATTGGACAGTAAACATAGTATTACATGCATTTAGGAATAATCTTCATGATTGGGATCATAGGTCTCGTCATCACTGTCAAAATTATCCAAATGGGCAACACTATCGAAAGGTTCTATGTTGTCTTCATTGTCATTGCCTAAATAGAATCGCTCAAGCATTTGTATGTCCTTCGGATTCAGCACTACATCTCCAGCATCCTCGTCATCAACCATTTCATTCTCTACTTCCATTTCGATAACATCAGGTAAGACTATCTCAAACATCCCTTGTAGCCCATCTTCTTGATAGAACTCTCCATCATATGTGTTTGTGTTGAAGTTGTAATCTTCATCGTTTGGGATAGGTAGTTTACATGCGGAGATACCTGGTGCACAATAGACCAACCCTTAAGATGCTCTTTGTCTTGGCACGCGTATGGCGTATGATACACCTGCACGGCCTGTTGAGCCACAACATAGACATATTTTCCTTTATAGACGGAATCATGTCTAATCTCGACTAGCCCAACACGAGGGGTCCGTCTCATTTGTCGAGGACCAAACCAGTGGCACTTGAATATGACAAGAGTAAGAGGTTTGGAGCCCTCATATGAAAGTTCATAGATCTCCTCAATTCTTCCGTAATATTCGACGCCATCAGTGCCCTGCGTAAAAACTTCGTTGTTGGTGGTTTTCCGAGTGGGCTGACTCTGATCATGTCTTGACGTGTGAAAATGATATCCGTTCACATCATAACCGGTATATGACTTCACCCTAACTTCAAAGCTATTTGCAACCTATCTCAACTCATCACTCATGGACACATTGGTTTGGGCCTACAAGCTCAAGCATGATAGATCGTTATATTATTGGAACGTACGAGCTAAATTGGAATATCAAACTATGTACAAGCTAAATTGGATAGTACATTTTGTTTGAACCAAGAAATGAAATCAGGCCTCCCCGCTCCTGCACCCTCTAAAAGAAGGGTATCATGTTCGTGTGGGGTAGGATCCCTTGATTGATGCCAGCAATGACGAACAAATTCCCTGTACCAAAGAGAATCAATAGGGTTGGATACAGAATAGTGACGTCGTATTGAAACAAGTTCGTTGAGAGCTTACTTAATGAATGGCGAAACCTTGACAAGGTTGGTCAACATATATAGCGTGATACTACGCCACTCTTCTCCATCCAATCTCTTAGGGGTCGATCCACTTGCGCTGCCTAGTTGGCCTTTGAAAAGGCTGAGGGTCGATTCATTTTTGCCAGCATTGTAACGAGGGGGTGGATTATGCTTGCTAGGAAGGTTCAGCTTGTAGTAGGTTGTTGTGAAGTTTGCAACCTCCTCCCGAATGCTTGCCTCTGCAATGGAAGCCTCAATTCTGGCTTCATTTGTACATTTCTTGCGAAGAGTCTTTAGACATCTCTCGATTGGATAGCACCAACGGGCCTACATGCCCCCCATACGTGCCTCGTACGGGAGGTGCACAATCAGATGCTGCATCGGCAAGAAGAAGCCGGGTGGAAAGATCTTCTCCAGCTCACAGACCAACACAGGTGCCTTTTTTCCAAGTCTTTAATTAATGACGATCAGAGATAGCTCATTGGCACAAAGCTAGCGGAAGAAATAGCTCAACTCAGCCAGCACTAGCCAGACATGCTCAAGGACATAGCCTCGAACCATCGACGAAAGTAGCTGCTCAATCCAAATGTGGTAGTCATGACTCTTCATCCCGTTGACTCGTAGAGTTTCTAAGTTCACTCCCCTACTCAGATTCGCTGCAAACCCATCAAGGTACATTAAATTCTTGATCCATCGAAGTACTTCCCTCCTTTGATCAGTTGTCAAGACATAAACGGCCTTAGGCCTTCTCCACTACTTTCTTGGTATAGGAGGCTACATCTCTAGGTTTGGTCTATTACACAACGTCGCTAGGTCTACTCTAGCCTCAGGGTTGTCCTTAGACTTGTTAGTGTCCATGAGCATTGCCCAAAGTGCCTCGGCGATATTCTTTTCAGTGTGCATTACATCAATGTTATGGGCAATAGGAGGTCATCGAAATAGGGGAACCTCATCAAGCCAGACTTATGAGTCCACATATGTTGCTCACCATGTCCCACAAAACCACCTTCTTGGTTAGGCATGAGAGCATCTATCTGAGCATGAACCTTGGCACCAGCCTCATGCGCGGTGCAGGGTCTGTCACTTTGACACCTTTCGTAAAGCTCTTGATGTCTTCTCTGAATGGATGGTCAAGAGGGAGGAATTGATGATGTTTGTTGAATGACGAATACTTGTCACCCTTCTTCAACCATGTGAACCTCACAGCTTTCTTGCATATTGGGCATGGGAACTTCCCATGAACACATCAGGCGCTCAATAACCCGTACGCCAGGAAGTCATGCAGGGAGGAGTGGTACAAGACGTGCATTTTGAAGCTTGTCTTCGTAGCTCAGTCGTATGTCCATACCCCTTTGTCCCAAGCATGGATCAATTCATCTATCATAGGCTCCATGAACACACCCATATTACTCCTCGGTGTTCAGGAATTATCAACGACAAGAATATGGTATGCCGTTGAAAGGAGACGCCGAGGGGGAGATTGAGGGGGATGACGAACACGGGCCAACATGTGTATGGGGCAGCCATCATACCAAAAGGATAGAACCCATCTGTTGCCAAGCATGACACGTACATTATGAGCCTCATCTGCTTTGTTAGGATGCTGCGAATTGAAGTACTTCCATGCATCAACATCGGATGGATGTACCATCTTCTCAGGATTGTACCGTATACTGTTTTTGTGTCATGTCATCTATTTCGTGGATTCCTCGGTCATGAATAGCCTTTGGAGCCTCAGCAGGAATGAAAGGTGCCATTGACTCTCAGGGGGATCGTAAGCTGCCTCTTCTGGCCATCACCTGAGTCTAACTCCATGTACCTAGAGGATTTACACTTTGGCAAGTACTTTGCATCTACGTGTTCTTTCCTAAATAGGACGCACCCCTTCGGACAGACATGTATCTTGTCATACGGCATCTTAAGTGCAAGAAGGAGCTTCTCTGACTCGTACAAGTTCTACGGCATAATGTGTCCCACCGGTAGCATGGTGCCCCACACGGCCAACATCTTATTGAAGCCTTCTCGACTCAGGTTTAATTCAGACTTCAACCCCATTACATGACCAATGGCATCCAACTGGGAAACATGAGTACGATCGTGAAGGGGTCTCTATGCCAAGTCCAACATTGCGTAGAAGGCCTTTGTGGCAACCTCCATCTCCTCCTTATCACGTCCTTCAGCGAACTGAGCTTGGTGAGTGTCATCTAGCATGTCTGCTACCCCGACATCAACATCAAAAGCCTTGAGTTGTGGTCTCACCACCTTCTCTCTCATACGATGGGCTTCACCATGGTGGATCCACAGGTGGTAGCCCGGAGTAAATCCATACCACACAATATGTTTACCCATGGTATCCCTATCTTTCCTTTTTCTGTTGTCACAACAGCTGTAGGGACAATAAACTAGAGAGTGTCCTTGAGCACTCTCGCCAAATGCAGTGTCTAAGAAACCATCGACCTTGACAATCCACTCTATGTCATAATCCCTGTCGTTTCTCCGGCCCGTGTACATCCACTGACGGTCCTCCATCCTTTAACAGACATATCAGCATGTAATGTGACCATCAATTGCATCTACGTGGTGTTCCTACTCTCTAATAGGTGAGGATAGGTCCTAATCCTACCCACGGATACGTAGATGAGGTTAGTTTCCATGCTCCGCTCCTACCCGAGACAGAATTTCAGTAGCACCTCCCCGTTGTTCTCTCGATACACGTCCTAGAAGGGAAAGTGTGTATCCAGAGAACAATAGGGGATGATGTCGAAACCCCGTCTCGGACCAGAGCGAACCTTGGAAACTAACCCATCTACGCATTCATGGGCTGTCCAAAAAACGTGGACAATCTGAAATAGATACGGTCGCAGATATGTAAAGATCTGCATACCTCCAACCATATCTCTTTCGGATGGGAGATGCCTAACTAGGTTACGTGCGGGATACGGAAAGAGAGGTTATTTATACCTAGGGTGTCGGTGAAGTCAGGCTAGCGGGGCTGTGGTGAGTCGGTGCAGTGGCGAGGTGACGCAGTGCAGGCAGATCCGCAATGCCGGCAAAGACGATCGGGTTCCCCGGGTCACCTCCGACGGGCTCTTCTCCGCAAAAGAATAAACATAAAACTATAAGTTGAAAATTTCGACAAAACCTCCCCTACACGGGGAGGTTTCAAAAACCTGCAAGAAACAATAGCACAAAGGCCAACAAACACAACGGCACGAAGGCCGACAATCACAACGGCACAAAGGCCGATAACCAGAACGGCACGAAGGCCGACAAGCAGAGAAGGGGTGATATACCTAGTCGCGGCAGTGTGTCAACGGGGATGGTATGCGGAGAAGACGGCGGCGATAATGGACAACACGAGGTGACGGCTGGGGAACCTCCTCCTTCTCCTCCACCTTCTTCCTCCTCTTTCTTCTTCCTCCTCCTTCTTCTCCCTTCTCCTTATTCTTCCTCCTCCTTCTCCTTCCTCCTTCTTCCCCCTTCTTCTTCTTCCTCCTCCTTCTCTTTCTTCCTCCTTCCTCCTACCTCCTCCTTCTTCTCCCTCTAGCCGGCCACGGGGCACGGTGGTGGCGGCGCGGGCCGCCGAGGCACGACTCCGGCGGCGCGGCTAGGCACCAAGCAGAGCCGCCCCGGGGTGGCGGGATCCGGCGCCCGGCGGGCCGGCTTGCACGGATCTGACTGGGCTCGGGGCGGGGGCGGCGCGCGCGGCTGGCACTGGGGTGCGAGGGCAACGCCGGCGAGCTGGGGCGGCACCGACGAGCGCGTGCGGCGGGGGCACGCGCGGGCGGAGGGAGCACGCGCAGGCCGGCGGGAGCGCAGCCGGCGGCAGAAGGTGGCGCGATGGTGGAGGCGGGGTGGCAGAGTGCGACTCGGGCACGTAGGGGGAATGAGGGCATGAGTGGGCCGAAGGCCTACCTGGCCAATTTAGGGCAAGCAGGCTTTATTGAGTGCCTAGCCTGAGTGCCTGGCCCAAGGGCACTCAGCAAAGCTTTTTTTTAAAAAAAACACTTTGCCAAGTGCCCTGGGCCCGGCACTCGACAAAGACCCCATTTGCCGAGTGCCCACAGTGGCACTCGGCAAAAAAAATTTGTTTTTTGTAGCCCAATTTTTTGTGGGGCCCTTGTACAGTACCTGAAAGTCCATGTTCAAGTTTGGCGTATTTTTTACTTTTTGATATATTTTGTTAATTTTTTTCGTTTCGTTGAATTTTTCCAAATGTTTCAAATTTGAACTACAGGTGCATAGAATAATGGTATTTAGTGACTCAAAAAATGATATTCATGATATTTAGTGTATGTTGAGGCCGTATCTAGGAACTCACATGAACTTTCGAGCATCTTGTTCCTAGAACAGGACAAGGAACTTGCGGCAAAAGTGTATTTAAATTCTATAAAATCTCAGAGATGTCTGGGTTTTAGGTATCCGACATCACAACTTACTCGAAATCTTCTCAATTTTTTACCATAGCCTCCACATGTGATAACACGACACCTCGACAAGTTTCGTCATTTTCGGACTTTGTTTGGATTTTATATAATTTAAATACACTTTTGTCGCAAGTTCCTCGTCCTGTTGTGGGAATAAGATGCTCGAAATTTCATGTGAGTTCCTGAATACGGCCTCAACATACACTAAATATCATGAATATAATTTTTTGAATCACTAAATATCATTATTCCATGCACCTGCAGTTCAAATTTGAAACATTCGAAAAATTCAATGAAACAAAAAAAATTAACGAAATATATCAAAAAAAGTCAAAAATGCCCTCAAACTTGAACATGGGCTTTCAGGTACTGTATAAGGGCCCTACAAAAAATTGGGCTACAAAAAACAAAAAAAATATTTTGCCGAGTGCCGGGACAAGGGCACTCGGCAAAGAATTTTTTAAAAAAAATAAAAAAAACTTTACCGAGTGCCTAACGGCGGGCACTCAGCAAAGGCTGACGGCAGGTCGCCGTCGTCACCGCACGGCCACCTTTGCCGACAGGGGATATTTGCCGAGTGCCGCGGCGCTCGGCAAATGTAGGCTTTGCCGAGTGCCTGGCTTTATCCTTTGTCGAGTGCCTGATTTTGCCGGCACTCGACAAAAAGTGGCTTTGCCAAGTGCCCCGATATTTGGCACTCGGCAAACTCTGGGGCACTCGGCAAAGCCAGGATTTCCAGTAGTGATGTATTATGATATTTATTCAATCATATTAGTACATATAAGTAGTATAATTTCACCAGTGATTTCCGCACCAAAGCGCAGGTTGTTCTTCTAGTTATTATTAGCTTATGAGAAATAAGGAGGTAATGCATCAACTCATTCCATTACACAAACCAAACACAAAAATTAAGGAGTGAGATAATGATGGATTACTTCATTCTACAAATCAAACACTCTTTTTATCATTGGTCCATGCTAACCAAGCCCTTGCTCACTTCAGTCAGTCTCATTGCTCCTCTCTTAGACTACATCTTCTATTCTCCCACGAATGCTAAAAATCATATGCAAACATATATTATGATATTTATTCAATCATATTTGTAAATATAAATAGTATAATTTCACCAGCGATTCCCGCAGTAACACGCTGGGCCCACGCACCTAGCAGGCCGCTCTTCGCCCGGTGAAGCTGTCCACTGCGTCCCCTGTCCGCATCCAGACTCGTTCGGTTGTGTATCTAGGGTGCGGCAATACGGACGCCGGACGCCTACCCATGCAAAGGCAGAGGAGGTGCATGCGGCCGTGTCCCCAGCCGGTGCACGGCCTATCTGCTCAGCCAGTGGATGATCGGGTCCCTGCCCGCCAACCCTTCAGCGGCTGTAGGCGGGTCTCCGCCCCCAATACTGATGGGTGGCGAGAGATCCTACCCCGGTAGGAAGCAGGACCTGCGGCTGCCTCAGTTGAGCCTCGCCACGACCCATGTCTGCGCGCACAAACTCGGAAGATACCCATGCAACTTCGCGGCAGATGCTTCAATTGCCTCTCCTACTCGCACCGAGTAGCAACCTGCCGGTTGCCACAGCGTTGTCTGTGCCGCCGATTCTGCCACCTCGCCAGGGACTGCAAGCAGCCCAAGTCAGCGCCGAAGGGCGGTGACCTGCCTTGTCGCTCAGCTCGTGCCGACAACCCGCCGCCGGCCTCCGAGCACACACCTCCCGACAGTCCACCGACCTTGGATGAGACCGTGCTAGGTGCCGTGGGGAGCGCCGATGGCATCCGTCAGAGCCGGAGACGACGCCGATGACGCCGGCGACGCTGGGGTGAGCCAACGTTGGACATCAGCATGGGCACGCCTACTGACTATGCCGATGATGCCACCGCTTCAACTACCGCACGCTGTTTCCTCGAGCCAGATCCACTGGCGGAGGCGATGTGTGAGGGCGCAGGGCCTCCCGCTTGGATCGTCTCGGTCGATATGATGCTGGACGAGCTTGTCGCCCTCAGCGGTCCGATCCTCGTGGCACAACCCCACCCTCCGACATCCCAGGCAACGGCAAGGATGGTCGTCCGTCCCTAGGGCATGAGGTGGCTAGTGATGCAGCGCCAACCACGGTGGGACATGCCGATCATGCGGGCGCAACTGGCGATCAGGAGGGGACGGAGGTCCCACCATCCTCACATCAAAGGCACACACCACAGCTATGCCTTCAGCCCAGTGCATGGATGCCAGACCGCAAACTGAGGCGGCCGACGGCATAGCAACGGGCGTCGTTCAGGCAACTGATGAGCTGACCGCTGAGGGCACGCCCACACCAAGGGAGGACGCCAAGCGGCTAGCTAGGTCCATCGAGGAGGTCCAGGTAATGAGGCAGCCACCTCTCATCAACTCCCCGCCCAAGCATAAGCCGGCACCAAAACGGACCACTCTACCCATTAGGAGCAGACGGATTGCTGCTCAACAGATGGACCACATCCCGGCTTTCAAACGTGGTGAAGTACTACTCACGAAGAGGATGGGGATCCTGGCACCTTCAGTGCCGATTTCATCTGCAGCCAAGCGTTCGTACGATTCATACTTCCAGGGCACCCTATCGGAAGCAAACATCGAGGCGCTTGATGAGCTGTTCCCAGCATCCAATGCGATGACTAGTGGAGCAGCACGGTCTGGTACCTCACCTAGATCGTAGTCTACGTTGATCCCAAGGCTGTCATAGTTAAAAATGTAGTCCCTTTGTAACCGTCGGACTGGAAACGACATCTCTTGTATTTCAAACTTTTATCTTTTTAATATAATGATACGTAATGCTCTTGCATATTCGAGAAAAAAATTATTAGCTTATGAGAAATAAGGAGGTGATGCATCAACTCATTCCATTCCACAGACAAAGATAAATCCTACTAGTAATTTATCTTGTCATGCAAAGTGTCCACATCAGCATCCACTAGAACATCCCACTAGCACATTCAACTACCTCGTCATGCAAAGTGTCCACATCAGCATTCACTAACACATCTAACTAACACATGACATTATGTCTTCGTTTAAGCTATTCACATTAAGAAACCACATTATTTACTAACATATATTAAGTTGTCCACATCGGAATGCTAAAAATCATCCACAAACATGTATTATGATAATTATTCAATCATATTAGTAAATATAAGTAGTATAATTTCACCAGCGATTCCTGTAGCAGCGCTCGGGGCATTCTTCTAGTTTCTCAAATCAAACAGCCTAAACGTGCTAATTATTCTTTTTGTGGTTAGCTGTCTACAATTGTTGTTGACTGCTACCTGAACATCTAGCTCGGAGCAAGAGGGCCACGGCACCTTGAAAAATACCCTTTATGTGACCAGGAGAAGAGGAACAACACATTTTAGTCTCATGTGTTTTTGCTAAACAATCTGTAGGGATTGGCATAGCAATAGATCGAGGTTTAAGGTCGATTGATGACTCATTGGTGACCCAGCTACTCAAGAAAGGAATGAAATCGCAGATTGTTCATGGCGATTAGATTATCTGAAAGCATAAGAATGATTACGTCTTTAATGTAGTGCCGCCTATATACATATTTATATGTAATATGTTGTAACACCCGAAATGACAAACACCATCTGGATTATTACCACAACACCTCAACAAGAACATAACATCAGAGAGCACGGAAGCATCGCGGATCATATAGATTATACAATGAAAAGCGAGACTTTACTGATAGGAAAAAGATAACTTTAGACAATAACCAAAATCTGCATGACAAAAGGATAGAAAGAAAGATCCAACCATGATTACATTACATCATCAAAACCAACTCGGCTGTCTCCGTACGTACAGCACCTCATCACTGCCGTTTAAACCAGATACAGATCAGCTTTGCATGCGTGATGAAGTCGTGATGGCCGAAAACGCTGGGTGGGACCACGGATTTCTGCGCTGCGGTTCTGCTAAGGACCAGCCGATCGTCATCAGGTTGCACGGAACCCATCCACAACATGCGTGCATAATCTTTTTTTTTCCCCGAGATGCATGCATGGAGATGGCCGGGCCGGCGTCATGGCACGCGGGTTCCTTTGGACTTCTTGGGCAGGGGGGGGGGCGGCCGGAGCTACGCTCGTCGTCTCGTCGGTCCATGGCGGCAGGTTGCGCGCAAGCAATAAGTTAGCGGTGTGCATGCACGTCAAGCAAGCAGCCCCAACTGCCGGCTCAGCGTCGGTGGCTCGGTGCAGGGGTTCAGCTCGCGGGCGCGCCCCTAGGTTAGGTACATGTACATCGGAAAGGACCCAAAGTGAGTTTCGCAAAGCTTATATTATCCATTCTTGCACAGGGTGACAAGGGGCCCTTGCACTCTTTTAAAAAGTTGCTGTCGTGTATTATTGGCCGACAATTCCACTGAGTGTGATTGTACTTGCATTTCCCCTAAACAAACGCGTCTGTTCTTACCCAGAAAAATTTCCTGCATTTGGCGTTCGATTTCTTTCCTTGCCCACAATGGTAGGTTCTCTGTCATCATTGCATAGATTGGGACTGCACGGAGAACGGACTTGATCCGGACAAGCCTCCCGCTTCTCGCCATTAGAGACCCGTGGCATGGTGTCCCTCCAGCGTTGTTTGCAGGGAAGGGAGTCTGGCTGTGCTCCACCTGGCATTGGTCCTCGCAAGGTTGCTTGTCCTCTTGCTGGTGGTCCATGCTGCGAACCCTCATGCGGCAGCAGTGCTTTGCTCGGCGCTGCGCGACATCGGGTCGGGGAGAGGGACCGGGTCGCTGGCACCTTGCTTTGCCGCTGTGCCAGGTGGGGAAGCGAGGGGTTGTCCGGTGACGTTTGCCGTCCAGGCACCACCAGCTCCGAATCCGTTGCCGGCTTTGCTACCGTAGTGTTTTTGAGCCATGTGTGATCAATTCCAAGGTTGTGTCCTTTTTGGTCCTTGGGCTTGTTTCATCATGAAGTCAATGTCAATCTCTAGGCACTGGCGCAGCGATAGCTGGACGATTAAGGTCGACTCCTTGTTGACCCAGCTACTCATCAGAGAGGGATTGAGGATTTGGGTTTGCATTTTTTTTTTCTGGGCGCTTGGATGATCCGGAAGCATCACAATGATTGCCCCTTCAACATAATGCACGCGATGATGCCAAATGTGCAGCAAGTATGTGTTATTACTTCTTGGTTGAGCGGCGGCGCCTTTAATTTATATAGGCCGGCCGGGCTTCTTGGCTGGTGCTACCAAGTTTTTCTTGATAGCATCATTCAAGCAATTGATTTTAAATCTTGGTCGTCCTCGTCCAGGCTATATATATGACACACCTAACACCTGCAAAAGAGCGGACACATACACAGCTCTAACGTGCAACTGTACTACTCCTCTTCCTCTAGCAAAAATGGGGTCGCCGCGTGCTGACGATGGCCGACGAGAGGCGAAGGCGATCAAGTGGTGCGCGGTGACCGGCGGCCGGGGGTACATGGCCAGGCACCTGGTGGCCGCATTGCTCCGCTCCGGCGAGTGGCATGTTCGGGTTACCGACCTCGCGCCCTCCTTGGTGCTCGGCCCCGGCGAGACGGAGGACCTCCTCCGTGATGCCCTCGGCGACGGCCGAGCCGTTTATGCCTCCGTGGATGTCTGCAACCTAGAGCAGCTTACTACAGGTGATATACTCTTGGATTCATTCTAAACAAAAATCCATCTGTCTCTCTCTTGTGTTTGTTTGAACGAACGAAAGATATATATTCTGCTCGTGACACCGAATTTAAATGGCATTTATTAAATTTTTCAGCGACGTGACCTTACCAACAAAAACTAATTTAAAAGAGGAGACACTATATTTTTTTTAAAAAAAGTGTGTTACACATAGACTATTCGTTCGTCCGTCTCAACTTAAAAGTACGGAGTACTAGTGTTCATCTTCCGCCGCGTCGCCCGCCCCTCCACTTTCTTGTTTCACCGATCCGAAAATCAATTCTTCAACATTTCGGCCCAATGCTCCCAACCTGCGGTCCTCTCCTTAAGTCCAGCATTAGAGTCAGATCCGAGAGGACCGGATCAAGAAACGGGATAAAAAAAAACTCGGCCTGCGGTGGGCAGATAGCCCGCTCAACTGTGTGCTTAAGCAGTGGCGGAGCCAGAAATTATCAATAAAGGAGGGCCGGTCGAAGAGTTTTAACCATAAAATAACCGAGTGTAGCTTATTTGTTTGGATTTTTGCATCGTAGATGGGCTCATCCAAAGATAAAATGCAAATTTATGTGATTTTATTGTCCAGAAGTCATAAAAAAACATGACAAAGCTTTTATTATATCTTTCTAATATAGATTATTAAATTATATATTACATAAAAATTTTTTGCTGTGATGTTGGGGGGCATGGCCCCTGCCAGCCCCCTGCCTCCGCCAGTGTGCCTAAGGTAGAAGATCTCTCATGCAGGCCGAGAAAACCCCCGAACCCCATGTCCCGTCCTCATGCAGGGGCCCGTTACCCTGTGAGTGGGGCGGTCCATTTACCTGTGCTTTAGGAAACGCGGGACATACGAGGGGATTTTTTTTACCTCCGGTAGGCGAACGAGAACACCCGCGGGGGCTCAAACCCTGCATGCGAGGGTACCGACCGGACCTCCTGACCATCTGGTCCGTGGAGCCGTTGGCAAGAAACAGGATTGAAATATACGGACTTTCGAAAACGAACATACACAGTCGGAAATTAAACGGAAATGGTTGGGAGCTGGAAGCTTATTTAGGGGGCGTTTGGTAGAGATTCTACCGCGGCTTCAGGATCTGTTTTATGGCTTCACCTGCCAAACGGTGAAAAACAGCTCGGCTCCTCGAACGAAATCCCTGGAAAATGCGGTCTCACAACCTTCTGCTGCCTGGTGAAGCTAGAAAAAGGAGCTCCCACCAGCTCTGTGCCTGCTAGCGAGGCAAGATCCACATTTGCCCTCGTCGGTGCTGTAGGCGATGGCGCAGGAGCGGCCTTGGGCGCTGGTGTGGGCATGAGCCCGTAGGCTGGCCATGGCCGGGCGCTTGACGCGGCGGCGGGCAGGCTCAGCTAGCCCCCTTCGAGGGCTGGCTGGGGTAGGCTCCTCCGTGCGCCGGCGCAGGCGGGAACAGGCGCAGGGAGACGCTGGGGACGAGATGCAGGGAGATGCTGGGCACAGGGAGTTTAGGGGCCGTATCGTTTGGCTGCTTGTGCGGTGAGGGCACCGGCGCGGTGGGATGAGCCACGCGGCCGGAGGTTGAAGAAAGACTCGCGTGCGCCGTGCGGTCTAACCGGACACCAGCGAACGGATAAGGTAGAAAAGAAAAAAAGAAAAAGTAAGGGTATTATAGATTTTTTATCCTTTAGACTACCAGGTGAAGCTATTTTGCCAAACGGTCAAAAACCCGTTTCAGCTCCTCAATTGAATCTGCTTCACAAGTGAAGCCACAACTGAAACTGTTTTGGCCGGAGCCGAAGCTCTGCCAAATGGGCCCTTAGTCGGGATCAGATTACATGTTGAATCTATTATCTGAAAGTGGCTCCTAGGCACACCCACACAAATATATACATTATTATTCATCAATCAAGTTAACGACATGTCACAAGTGAATGAGTTGCTTGGCTTGGTGCAGACGTGCAGTGCGCGTACGCAATTGCACGTATTTAATTTGGCCACGTATTATTCTTCAAGCTAGTGCACGTATTATTCATCAATCAAGTTAACATGTCACAAATTAACATGCCACGTAGTGTATTACTCCCTCCGTCCCAGACAGAAGGTACTGTATTACTCCCTCTGTCCCAGAAAGAAGATTGCCATGGGATATGTGCAGATTACACTTTTTTAACTTTGGCTAGGTTTATAAAAAATACGTGCAACATTTATGTCTCCAAATAATTTTATTATGAAAGTATATGCAATGATCTGTCTAATGATACTAATTATGTATTATAAATATAAATATTATTATTATTTTATATATAATAATTAGTCAAAGTTAAAGAAATTGACTTCTCGAGAAACGAGAATAAATTCTATTTTGGGACCGAGGGCAAGCAGCAAGCTAGCAGGCAACCAGCCGCAGGAAGGGATATGATGGGCCTTTTAGCTCCTGGGCCTCACATATATATTCAATATTGAGTTTATCCTGTATTTTCCAAATCCGGGTATGAAACGGGCTTCATCCCTCCCAAATATGGGATCCTATAATCTGGGTGGGATCAAGCCTTTTTCGTTTCCGTCCTACAGCCGCCATCTCCTGACCCTTGTTCCCTCCCGTTTTTGGATTTTTTTTTGAAAATACAAAAATAGGCGGATCTCTTCTCTACACCTAAAAAGACTCTAATGTCATCATCTGGTGATACCAAATTCTGATCCCTGCTCACGTGTCCGCGTCTGATACGAATCATACTCCACTCGAAGCTCACACGTCCGCGTCCTACCCGGTTATGATACGAAGACCAGATCTACCTGTCCTCATCCGATATGAAGAAGTCCTCGAAGCTCATGCATCCACGTCCAATTACTGAGTTTCAATTCAAAACATTGTGACCCGGTGCAACGCGGGCATATATCTAGTAAAATATAAAAATGGGACAGGTGGGGACGGGATATTACCCGTCCATTTTCGACCCTATCCAGCATCCTAGCTGCATGCTAGTACAGTATGCCACCCTATTACCTTCTCTCGCCGTATCTTCTATCTTGTGGTCGGCAGAACGACGTAAGGGCAATGCTATAGGTACGCCAGGTGCGTTAAAACTGTGATTTTTCATGTGCAGCCATTACAAAATAAGCCCTCACAATGATAATTAAGTTGTCTACTAACCTTAATGTGCAAAAGCATCGATTTGATCTACTGAGACAAACATTCAAGATCACAGACAATATCATTGTTGACGAGATTTAGTGGAAACTTACCTACTCATGGCAGCCGCTTCAAGTCCCGCCGTCCTGGCAAGGCGTCACCTCTCTCTCGCGAGCCTATCACTATATATGTCATTATGGTTACAACAATAGCTCTTCGATCTCTCATATTCTCTTCATGGGTCGCCTTTTTTATCTTGCTTGTCCCCACTCCCGCCCCTCCTACCCGCCCACCCAAACACACCAACACCAATGTTCACCTAAACTGTTGTTTAGCTTGTTTACACAGTGTTTGAATGTTGCATCGTGGGACGTCGTTTGCATTTCATCAGTCGTTTCGCCTGTTTAAGTGGTTGTTTAGGCTGAATAATAGCTAAACAATAAGTGGCCGACTATTTACCATTTAGCATTTAGTATAACACTGACCAACATCTTTAGAAGCTCTCTCATTGCTAGATCTCTTGACGCTACCCACCAACCTTCTTGTAAGGACAAAATGGCTTAAGACACAGAGTGAATTGGGCTAAAAAGAATTAACAATATAAATTTTGACCTAATATACTACTTTAACCGACTAGCATGACTGACCCTACAAACTAAAGGACACACTAAGATGAGTTATATATTAAAGCTTTCACACTAAGCAATGTGCTCACAAAACACACTAACAATAAGTCCTTAGTTGCAAAAATATAAAGCATATCAATTACTAAGCACACTATCACAAGGACAATCCTATGTTCTCACTCAACTACTTCAAACATCCAAGAGCATAAACAACAGGTGTAAGAAAGAAATGCAAGAACTAATCGAGCACAAGACAATCAGATTCTTTCCTAGTGGTTTCGAGGTGTTGGGACACCCTTTTTTTCCATGTTATTGCACCCACTAAGGGTTAAGCAGTCTTGAGACACCAAGACTCTAGATCCAATAAGAGTATCCATCTTCCCTCACTTGAGTGGTAGAACTCAAACCGTGTCACCAAGATTTGCAAGGCTCCCACAAGATCTCCAGCAGCTGATCAAGCAAGAACACAGATCACTAAAATAGTCTAGGTGCTCCCAACCACTAGGAGTAACAAGAACAAAAGCGCTCACTTAACCAAGCAAGTCTAGGAGATAATTGATGGGTACTTGTAACTCTAAAATCTCCTCTTGATCTTCCAAATGTGTGGCTAGCCTTCTCATATTCCAAGAGACCACAAATAAATGCTCTTGAGGAGTTTATAACTTTATATATCTAAAAATCACAAAAAAAAAAACTTTATATATCTAAAAACCTTATAGAAAAAGTGACTTCACTGGAGCATCAGGGCAACACATCGCTGGACTGTCTGATATGTTGTATCTACCACCTGGTTTCGAGGTGTTGGGACACCCTTTAATCCATGTTATTGCACCCACTAAGGGTTAAGCAGTCTTGAGACACCAAGACTCTAGATCCAATAAGAGTATCCATCTTCCCTCACTTGAGTGGTAGAACTCAAACCGTGTCACCAAGATTTGCAAGGCTCCCACAAGATCTCCAGCAGCTGATCAAGCAAGAACACAGATCACTAAAATAGTCTAGGTGCTCCCAACCACTAGGAGTAACAAGAACAAAAGCGCTCACTTAACCAAGCAAGTCTAGGAGATAATTGATGGGTACTTGTAACTCTAAAATCTCCTCTTGATCTTCCAAATGTGTGGCTAGCCTTCTCATATTCCAAGAGACCACAAATAAATGCTCTTGAGGAGTTTATAACTTTATATATCTAAAAATCACAAAAAAAAACTTTATATATCTAAAAACCTTATAGAAAAAGTGACTTCACTGGAGCATCAGGGCAACACATCGCTGGACTGTCTGATATGTTGTATCTACCACCACTTCTCAATGGTCACACCATCATCACTTGTCTGGTGCTCACTACAGATGGCACTAGACCATCCGGTCCATAAGTTGAAGCCTGACACTGTCCTAGAAATACCATCTTCTATGGACTATCCTGTGATTGTTTGGCGCACCAGGCACTTTGCCTGTCAAACCATCTAGGCCACGTTCGTTTGAATGGGAATGACTGCCAGGAAATATTCCAGGCCGGATTGATTATGTTATTTGAATAAGCTTTAGTCAACAGGAATGGTTCCTGGCCCGGATTCAGTTGAACCGAACGAGCCCCTAGTCTGTGTATTAGAGAAGTGCCCAACTGGCTTCACCACCAGATGACCATTAATTGATTTGAACGATGCCTCCTTTATTGACCACCAAACTGTTCAGTCTTTGAAATTAGTCAGCACCGAACTTCAGTTAGATTGTCTGCCGAGTTCTTTCAAACTTATGAATCGTCCAATGTTCACATACTTTTTTGCTCTAGTTTCTTCAATATTGATTGGAATTGATTCCAACCTATTTCCTTGGGATAGTTTTGACTTCTAGTATCCATCTATGCCACTGTCAATTGTGCATATTTTTTTATCATGATTTACTTAGTCAAACTACTATCTCCTATTCCTCCTTTATAACCACTCAAATACTAAAAACTACAAAAACATATCTACCTAAGTATCCTTCATCTCCTTTGTGAGACACTGAACTCTAGAAAAGTCCTTAGCCTTTGAATTGAGTCGTTCATCGCCTTGCAACCAAAATTGAGGATCACAATCATCATGTGCTTTATTATCTAACTTCAAATTTGTTCCTTCAAAACAAACATTAGTTACAATAACCACATTTGTCATTAACCTCGAAACTTGTCACTTACCATAGGGGCCTAGATGCTTACACTTCCTTTGTTCCCCGCCTAGACCGGCATAGCCACACCTTCCTGCTCCATCTTCTTCCACTGCCCATTGCCTCCAAGCTGGCTGCCTCACACAAACATCCCCCTAAACTCAGTGACCATGAAATCATTAAATCCCTAACCCACCCCAACTAAGCTTGTGGTCAGCTCCGCTCTTCTCAATATGATACACAGGTGTGTGTTCACACCAATGGACTGAAAATTGTAGCATTTTCAGTTGCTTGGAGTTTAGGAGGCTTGTCCAAATAAAGGAGGACTAACCAAAACCCACATGAAAAAGACCAGCTAGCATTTGCTTGTTGTTCTGTTCAACCTCTGTACATGCTCTTTTGTTTGGTTCTCTAAGAAAAATAAACTTGAATAGTGGTTTATGTGATTATATCTATTTTTCATAGTTTCTCAATAAATGAGGATGGCATATTATGGTACTCAGCAAGGCATCTAGTAATATAATAATCGAAAGGTAACACTATTAGTTAATTTCTAGTTTTATTTGCAATATATGCCTAAGTAACATTTTATAATGGAGTTTGAAAGTCCTATTCATAAACATTACTATCCACAATTATAAGCATCTATTTATACTGCAACCATATAGATGTGTGGCCAAAATTACACATGAACATATCATCATCATTGACAACCCAACTTTTTGCACATACAACTATACTTGGCATGACTCACCAATATGTAAAAATGAGATTATCATTTATTTAAAATAAATTTACATACAGACGGATTGTGCAATTTAGACACACAAATACACAATCCACTCCACATTGGCTATAGCCTGCCGTAAAAAAGAAATGAATGATTGAAATGAAGTCTTTACACTACGCATATGGACCTAAACACCGTTAGCATTTATGTGATTAACATCCATGTATAGAAAAAAGGGTGATAACTTTTGGCCAATAATAAGTAACCATTATTTGGAGCACTCTTGGGACTAAACTACCGCTGAACAGAATAATAACAACACATCTGCCCACAGGCAGCAGTTGTGATGCGTTCCCTTAATATGCAACATGTGGTGGTTTTTTTGCTGTTTTCTTAGTTATATAAGCTCAATATATTTTTTTTCTTTTGTATTCAGCTTTTGAAGGGGTAGATGTTGTTTTCCACACAGCTGCCGCGGATCCTAGCAAGAACAACTTGCCACTTCACTACAAGGTCAATGTTGAGGGTTAGTAAATAAAAAGAGTTGTTTTTATCAAGGATATCGTAACAATAGATGACAAGCTATATATTCCATTCCTAATTGGTTCTACCTATATTGTTTTTCGCTATAACATGGTACTCGACAAAGTTGAATTTTATTCGCATATAAATGTGTTGAGAATATCTGTGCTGACATTCCTTCATGAGAGTCACATATTAGTTGTTTATCATGAGAGTTGCTAAAAAGGTTAATATACATTATCCAATAAGGAATCTGCTATATTAAAACATAAATTGGTGGCATTCGTTTTGTATGTGTATTCAGCTTAAATTCAAGCCTTAGAAAATATTGTGTTGCTACTAAACTAGCTAGTTGCATATAATTAACAAAGAGTAAAGTTCATGGCTGGTCCTCGAACTTGTACGCGTGTGTCATCCTGGTCCGTGAACTCAGAAAGTGTGTCATTCCGGTTCTTAAACTCTATTCAGGTCTCATATTCATCTAGATGATGACATCCCGATCCCAGCGGCAGATAGAGCTGACATGTGGGCCTAGATCCATTTGGATGAATATGAGACCCAAACAGAGTTCATGGACCGGAATGACACACTTTCTAAGCTCAACGACCGGGATGACACACCCCCACAAGTTCGAGGGCCGGCCATGAACTTTACCCATTAACAAATATATAAACTTTTTAGTAGATAAAATCAGTTGAATCCATAAGGATATTTTTGTTCACATTTATAAAGTAGCATATAGGAATTAAATTAAATTTACTAATTAGCTTTGATGTATACTGCATACACAGGAACAAAGAGTGTAATTGATGCTTGTAAGATCTGCAAGGTGAAAAGGCTTATACACACGAGTTCTAGCTCTGTTGTATTTGATGGAGTTCGTGGACTTTTCAACGTAAATGAATCATTACCATACCCAGACAAGGTTGCATCTCAATTCAAACTAATAGCTCAAAAAATAAGTACACAGACAGACATAAACACAGACATAGACACGGACAAAGATATATATATTAATTTTATATATTGACTACTCAGTACTTTATATACTATACCTTGAGTGCATTTCTTTTCATCTGACAATCGGCCACTGGCGATAGGATAAGAAATAACCCATTGAAGGAGAGATTTTTTTGGCATGCTTCTTGCCTATACTATTTTTCTTTGAATATGTTGACTAATATTATAAAAAATATATTTACAGTGCAAATTAATGCACTTTTCTAATATAGGTTTTATTTTCAGTTTCCTGATGCATATGCACAAACAAAAGCAGAAGCAGAGAAGCTAGTCATCAATGCTAATGACATCAATGGCCTTCTAACTTGTTGCATTCGTCCTGGTAGCATTTTTGGCCCGGGCGGCACGATGATATCAACTCTGGATCAGAGCGGGAAAATACATGTAAGAAATTGTATGACATACTTAATATTAAATATTAATTGAAACATATTTCAAAGGAATAAATCAGTTTACAGATAACATAATGATGGCTATAGTAGCCCCATTTGGCACGTCTCCAGACTCTGAGCTCCAGCTCAAATCTGGAGTCTGTGTTATGCTAAAATCGAGAACCTGGAAACTTTGATTTTTTTCTACAATAGAAAGAAGGCAAAAATCTACTTCACCCCCCCCCCCAACTATGGGGGTGATCTACTTTACCCCCAAACTATAAAACGGTCTAATTTACCCTCCGAACTTTACAAAACCGGCCAAAACACCCCCTCGAGCGGTTTTGGACGGTGGTTGCTACAGTAACAGCGGTTTTGTTGTATGAATTATTCAAATTAATTACAGAAAAAATAGATAAAAATTTACAGCAAAAGATTTGTACTAAAGCATATTATATTATATGTTCACTGTGTAGATCTACTCATGTGTAGTTCTAATTAGTTCTATGTTGCTGCAGTTTATTATTGGTGATGGGAAGAATTGTGATGATTTCGTGTACGTTGAAAATGTGGTACATGGTCACATATGTGCTGATACCACTCTTTCTACTATAGAGGGTGCAAAAACCAGTGGTGGAAAAGTATGTTTTAAATTTGGGTGGAAACTCGAATTTCTACTTAAAATATATCACATAAATATATTTGAATGTTTTAGGCCTACTTTATAACTAATATGGAGCCAATCAATTTTTGGGACTTTCTACACATGGTTCAGGAAGAACTAGGACATAAAAGGTTCTCTTTCAAATTTTCTATGTGCTTTAATTTATGATAAATAGTTTATTTGTTTTATTGATTAAATACTTTTCATAATTCAAAGCACATGATACATCATTTTGCTAATATGTTGTAAGTTTATTGTAGACTATTCATGATAAGGATACCTTTGCCTCTCATCAAGCTAGTAAGCTATTTGGTCGAGTGGGCATACATGGTTCTACACCGTTATGGAATATGCCAACCTCGAATGGTAACATCAGCAAGGATTAAGTATGTGACACTTAACAGAACATTTAGTTGTAACAATGCTGTTGAAGAACTTGGCTACAAACCTACTGTGACACTCATGGTTAAACTTATTAAACCCTTTTGGTGCCTCTTCATAATTCTTTTTTTTTTTGTTATTATAACCTTATATATACTAACACACTTTTCTAAATTATGATCCAGGATGGTCTAAAGATAGCGGTTAACTCATATATTCAGTCCAGAAATATGAATTTGTCTTAAAGAGATAAATGGTATGATTTTTACATTAATTTCTCCCTTGTAATTTGTCACATTATCCTCCTTGTTTGAAGTAAAAGTTGACCATATTAGAGTCATAGTATGTCATACTATTCTCAATAAAACTATGCAACGAGCAACTAATGGATGTGCTTGCTTGTAAGATCAAAGGTCCAAATTAAAACAATTGTCCATATTCAATTATGACTTCTAAATTGGATGAATTGGATAAGGTAGAATCAACTCCTTTGAATCAGAGTGAATTTGATTTAAAACATGTAATAAATGATAGACTCACAACCCATTTAAGGGAAGAGGAAATAAAATGGTACCAGCGAGCTAAAGTAAAGAACTTATTAGAAGGGGATGTGAATATGAAATACTTCCACTTGGTAGCTAATGGCAAGCACAGGAAAATGCGAATTTTCCAGTTAGATCAGGAAAAGGTATATCACAAAATATTATAAGAACCTGTTTGGCCCAACATCTAGCCCTCCCGTGATGATGGTTGAATCTTACCGTGATGACATACCCCAAGTTCCTAACGAGGAAAATGAGTTGTTAGTTGCACAGTTTTTGGAAGAAGAGGTTAGGGAGGCTTTATTTCATATGAAACATAACATCGCACCAGGTCTAGATGGTTTTCTTCTGAGTTCTATTAGGTCTTCTGGATGATAATAAAAGATGACTTGTTGGCACTCTTTTGGGAATTCCACTGTGGATTGTTGCCTCTCCACAGCCTTAACTTCGGAACAATAATCCTATTGCCAAAATGTAAAGATGCGAGCAAAATTCAGCAATACAAACCAATATGTTTGCTTAATGTTAGCTTTAATATCTTTACTAAAGTGCTTACTAATAGAATCATAGAACTTGCAGATAAAATAATTAGGTCATCCCATACAGCCTTCATTCCTGGTAGAAATATTATGGAGGGGCAATGATTCTTCATGAGATGTTACATGAACTCCATACTCGGAAAAAAGATGGAGTGATTTTTAAGATCGATTTTGAGAAGGTCTATGACAAAGTAAATTGGAACTTTTTACAACAAGCCCTTAGACCAAAAGGTTTTCATTCGACTTGGTGCGAATGGTTTAAGATGGTGGTTCAAGGAGGAAATGTAGGAATCAAAATAAATGATCATTTGGGACCTTACTTCTAGACCAAGAAAGCCTTAGGCAAGGAGATCCTTTATCTCCAATTTTATTCAACATAGTGCAGACATGGTGGCAATTATTTTAAATAGGGCTAAACAGGAGGGTCTTATTAGGGGAATAATCCCACATCTAATAGAGGATGGACTGTCAATTTTGTAGTATGCTGACGATGATGATACAATTATTTTTTTAGACCATGACATCGACTTAGAAAAGAATATGAAATTGTTACTTTGTGTCTTTGAACAATTGCCTAGTCTAAAAATTAACTATCACAAAAGTGACATGTTCTATTTTGGGTAGACCGGAGAGTGTGAGGAACAATACTCACAACTTTTTGGTTGCAAACTAGGATAACTCCCCTTTAAGTACTTAGGCATCCCAATGCATGTTAGAAGTCTATCGAATAAAGATCAGAGAGTAATAGAAGATAGAATGGAGAAAAAAATTAAGCAGGTGGAAGGGTAAATTGTTGTCATCTGGGGCGTTCTGTCCTGTTAAATTATGTTCCATCTGATCTACCGATGTTTATGATGTCTTTTTTTAGTCCCTAGGGGAGTTCTAAAAAAGATTGAATACTTCAGATCTAGATTTTTTGGCAATATGATCAGGAAAAAAAGAAGTATAGGTTAGTCAAATGACCTATTCTCTGCTAGCCAAAAGACCAAGGTGGAATGGAAATTATGAATTTAGAGCTGCAAAATAGGTGTCTGCTGAGTAAATGGTTGTTTAAGTTATGTAATGAAGAAGGCATGTGGCAGGATTTGATTAAAAACAAATACTTAAAAAATAAAATGTCGAGCCGAGTTGAAAAGAAAGCGGGGGATTCCCATTTTTGGGCAAGGCTTACGGGTGTCAAAGATTAGTTCATAAACATGGGTTAGTTTAGATTAAATAATGGAACTAAAATCAGGTTTTAGGAAGATAAATGGTTGGGACATCAAGTTTTTAAAACCTGATATCCAAACCTATACAATGTGGTGCGCAAAAAGCAGGCAACGGTACGATAGCTGAGGTTTTGCAAACTGTTCCTCTAAATGTGTCCTTCAGAAGGGCTTTGGTGGGGACAAAACTAACAGAATGGCGTAGCCTACTTGCTAGTATTATGCATGTTACGCTCAATAGTATGCCGAATAGGTTTGCTTGGGGTTTACATAAAAATGGGTCATTTTCGGTAAATTTTATGTATAAGTTCCTTGTCGGCAATGGTTTGAAAGTCATGCAGGAGATATGACAAATAAAAATAACCTTAAAAAATCTTCATGTGGTTCCTAAAAAGAGGGTTATTTTAACAAAAGATAATCTAGCAAGAAGGAATTGAAATGGTAGTAAAGTTTGTTGTTTTTGTAATAAACTTGAAACCATCCAATTACATCTTTTCTTTGATTGTCATTATGCTCGTTTTCTCTGGCGTGTGGTTCATTGGGTGTTTGGTATTGCCCCTCCAACAAGCGTGTCTCACTTGTTTAGGGGATGGTCAAAATTGGGTCACCGCAAACACAATTCGCTTGTTTTGACAAGAGCATCGGCCCTGTGTTGGGCAATCTGGCTCACAAGAAATGATTTCGTTTTTAACAAAAGCCAAAAACAAACTTTTTTGCAGGTATTGTTTTGAGGGACATATTGGCTCTGATTCTCGACTCAATTATAGCACTTGGATGAGCACAAGACTTCCATTGTGGAGGCATTGAGGCTGTTAGAGTCTAGTGCCATGTTTCTGTTTGGTTCTCATGGGTGGAATTTCTCTTATCATCTTGGACATTAGGACCGGTTCTTTAGCTTTTATTTTTGTGTGAGTTTGTAATAATTGTTCTGATTCTTTCTTCTAGAGGGACGATGAAGCCGAAACTTTTATTTCTGTTATCTAAAAAATTATGACTTCTAATCCTTATCCAAAATATCTTATGATCCATAACTTCTTATATATAGTTCCTCATTCTGTTAGTGACCGAGATATGTATCATTCAAGTTTATTATGGAAGAACTCAATCATTACTACTAATAGGGATAGTAATAACATAACAAATAAAAGGGTAGCATCAAGCTTTATGGTTGGACCTAGGAGGGACACATCCTTAGCCATCATACATACCTGACCAATGGGTCCAAGGCCGCTTTGGGAATATATACAGTGATGTTTTCCTTAGTCTGATTCCTCCGGATATTGTAATCAGATAGTTGAATTGAACTCCAAGCAAGTTGTAACACCCCCAAGTTTTGGGCCCCTTTGGATTGGAGGGTAGGAAAAGGATAGGAAAAGGAAAACCATAGGAATTGAAGTGCACCACTTCTCCAATCCTATGGAATGGTAAACATAGGAATATGACTTGGAAGCCCTTTGGCAGCACGTGTTGCTCTCAATTTGAATTAAACCGAAGGCCCATTCTCAATTTGGCGGCTTGGCCCATTCATGACGCGCAGCCCAGAGCCAAAGGCCTTAGAGTTAGGGCAAGCAAACTAGCAGAGCAGTGGCGTCGCGCTCCCAACCTCCAATCGCGCTCGCTCGACGGCTCGGCGCCTCCGCCCCGCTCGCCCACTCGGCCGGCGGCCGCTCCAGTACTCCACAGCTCCACGCCCGTGCCCGCGTCGGGACTAGGAATCGGCTGGAGTCCGGAGGCAGCGGGCCGTGCCCTGCGCCCCTGCCGCTGCGCGCCTGCGCCCGGTGGCCTCCTACTGTAGAGGGGGAAGAAGGGAGAGAGCCCATCACCTAGATCTGGTCACGCCGGCACTGGGGCCTGCCCACGTCGAAGGCTTCACGCGCACCGGCGGTCGAGCTGTGGCGCTGGGGCCTGCCCGCACCGGGGCTCTGAGCCTCCGCCGGTCGGGCATGCCGGTGCCCGGGCTGCGACGCTGGTGCCGTGGTGTGCCACCACATCGCGCCGTCAGATTCGCGAGAGGAAGCGGTGGCCGGGGCAGCAACGGAGCCTGCATGGATCAGGCCAAGGTGAGGCGGGGAGCGCGCGAGGGACTGGTGGCGTAGGGCGGATTTAGGGGGAAGAGATCTCACCTTGGAGGAGCTGGATTCAACGCCTGGCGACAGCGAGCAGTCCTCCACTCTGCTTCAGCTCTGGTCTGGCGTCAGCAGCGCACGCGAGCGCTCTCTTTTCGCGCCAGGAAAGTTACCAAGAGGTCTGACCTCTTGGTTTGTTTCCCGTGAAATCGTGCTCCGGAATGCCATCCTATGGAATCGTTCCCGTGACCTTCCTGCGAAACAAAGGACACCGTAGGAAAAAATCTATAGGAACTCGATTCCTGTACTTTTCTTGCGTTTCACCCGTGAACCAAAGGGGGCCTAAGCATATGTATTTCATGAGCATTATCAAATATTGTGCATAATTAAGCATATTTTTTGCATTAAGGATAACAGCAAAAGACAGTGTAAATCAACTAGGAATCATGACCTCGCTAAAGCCCTATGCTGAAATGCATATCATTTCACCCATCAACTCAAACACTTTTCAACATGTGCCTTGCACATTAGCCAAATCAACTTCCTTGAAAACGTAAGGTCATTGTCAAATCAACTGGCATCATGTTGAGACGCTATGCCTATAGTCAAGTGATAATTTTGTCTTCATCACGTAGGCACTAGCCCAACCTAGACGAGTGACTCACGAGTGTGGAGAATGGGCCTTACCCTGAGTCAAGTAAATCTAAGAGCATCTCTAGCGGCACTACCTAAAACACACTACCTATTTCCTTGTTTAGGTAGACACTAATTTTCATACTATCCAAATTTTGCTTTTAACTCCAGCACTACTACATAAAACTGGCTACCCAAACTCATGCTAATAGACAATGACAAGTGGGTCCCCCGTGTCATTCTCTCTTGTGTTTCCTCGACGGAGCAGATGCAGCGCTGGGGCAGGGCAGGCCGCCGTGGAGGCTCCACTATAGCTCGCCGGGGCGGAGCTGGGCCGGTGGGGAGGGGCGAAGCAGGGCCGGCAGCTCCCCTACAGCTCTCTTGTGCTCCCCTGCAGCTCGCTAGGGTGGAGCAGCTCACCGTGGAGGCTCCCCTGCAGCTCGCCAGGGCTAGCAGCCTGTGGCGGGAAGCGCGCCTGCCTGCCAGGGCAGGAAGGCCGCCACGCCAGGGCTGCGAAGGCCACCGCACTGGGGCAAGGAAGGCCGTGCTAGGGCGGAGGAGGGCATGTGGCAGCGGCGGACCTCCAGACCCGGGCAGGGCGGGGCGGTCGAGATCGGAGGAGTGCGTGCGGAAACCACCGAGCACGGGTGGAAGACGAGCGCGAGCAGCGAAAACCATCGAGCAGAAAATAGGTAGCCATGTTTGTTGGCCCAACAGATGTAGGTAGTAGGAGGGAAAATTTGTTGGGCCAACAAAAGTAGGTAGCCTGCTGGAGTGCTATTTTTGACCTCCGCTACCCAAATATAAGATAGGTAGTCTGTTTAGGTAGCCAGCTGGAGATGCTCTAAGCTTTTAATATAATCGATTAGTCAAGCCGAGTGCCCATATAGATTCAGCTAACCAGGCTGAGTAGTGTGCCTAACCGTTGCCAACCTTAATCCTGTTGGAAGTCGCTAGTTGGCAGAATTTTGAATGGTAAGCCTATTATTGACGTATGCGCATGATATAAAGAGTATGAGACAATATACTATCACTGTGCAAAGCACTATACAACACACTGTACCACCACTCTGCATGAATAGGTACAACACCGGCCACATTATACACTATTACAACAACTATTATTATATCTAACCAGCGCGGTCCACACTATTATTCGGCTCAGATCTGATAGACGGATGCATATGTTTACTAGTGTGCAACTGCAACACCGCGCCTGCTATATGCACTGAGGATAGGTCTGTGATCCATGCTCACCTTACATCATACGCCCTACGACCCTAGCATGCCTATAAATACCATCCCTTCAGTCACCCCCGCACTTCGTTCCCTGGCGTGCATTTTCTTCTTCCTTTCGCTCACCCTGGTTGGCACTCATAGAAGCTCCTCCGGTGGTAGTCGAAGGCAGAGATTCATAGTTGTAACTCATGGTTGGGAGACTTCTGGGACATGATCCATGGAATTAGATTCTTCAGGGTGGTTGGGTGAGCTTATAGGCCTTATTCTTGTGAGTACAAGGGAGCTGCTGCATGTGATCCAGTTAGGTGCACGTGTCTTGTGAGAAGGGGGGAAGGATCCCAACGCAGTAGTCAGCCTAGCCTAGCCAGCCACTCCTATCCCAGCCACACCCTTCCGCGCACGCGCGACCGTGGCCAAGTGAAGCCGGCCCGCGCCGCCTCACCTCTCTCTCTCTCTCCCATGCACACAGCCTAGTAGCCCAAACCCCCGTGAGCCACAACGCCGGAAGGCAGAAACGCCCGCACCCACTTTCTCTCACAACTGAGGCTGACAGGTTGGCCTAAGGACCCCACTTGTCCCCTTCTTTTCCCCCTCTTTGCTTTCTTCCCCGCGCCCGCGCTTGAACGCCGGTGAGGATCCAAGCACCTCCACGCCTATATGTACCATCCGCCACCCGGCCCTACCTCGCACACCCTCTGGATGGACGTCCATGATCCGCGGCACCGCCCCACCAACCCTAGCAAGGGAGGCTGATGCACCCACTGTGGCCCCCACCGAGCTGACGTCGCCGCAACCACTCACTCTGCCGCTTTTTGACAGCCACCGCTCCAATTCGGAGGGGCAGGACATGTGCAACTGCGTGAGAAGGCCAAAACCGTAGCCCTAAGCTCCTATCCGCCCTACACGTACCCCTCGATCACCTAGAGCCATCTGTCATCTCGCCATAACCGGCCACGCTATAAAGCCCCTATCCCCTGGGTGCGAGCAAAGCCCTAGACCACCCTGCCACCACCGGTGGCAAACCACGCTCGCACGCTGAAGCCCTGAAGGAAGCAAGGAGAAGAGGAGGAGAGCAGCCCTGCCAGAGCCAAGGACGCCACCCTAACCGACTCCAGCGATGTTGCGGCTCGGCACTGCATGGCCTCACCTCACTACTTCCCCACCTCGTTACCGCACCACTAGCCTCTCCCTCCTTGAGCCCCTGGTGAGCCGCTCCAACCTTCCTCTATTCATTGGCATAGACGCACCATGGTCGTCGCGGTGACTCCTCCACCTAAGGAGCCTAAAGGCCAAACCTTGGTCAGCACATAGCATAACACACACCGGGACAGGCATGGCATGGGAGTAGAGTCGTGCGTGGGGGCAGAGTCACGGGGGGCATGGCCCGAGGCCAAACTAAGGTAGCGGGGTGGGGTAGAGTTGGAGTCACCGACGAATGCAGGAAGATGCGTGAGACAACGAGATGAACCAGGAAGTGAAACAGATGGGGTCAGATGAGTCGGACAAATGGATGGTGGATGGATGAATAAGAGGATAAAGGGGAAATAAATAAAAAATAAATAAAAGAATAAAAAAGTTCAACTCTCAAAACAACTTCAGCTCCACTAATAAAGTTGCTTGCGGAGCTAAATTTAGAAAATATATGTATCACACTAAGGGCAAGTACATTGCTATACGTTAGCGGTTTCATACGCCATCTGATGCAATACCACATAGGATTTTTGTTATGCGGATGATTGAAGGAAAGAGAGAGGTGAGAGAGAAAGAGGCAGTTGTTTCGCAAAACAACCACCTCATCAACTAAGATTTAAGACTATGATGAGATAACTATTGTACCATTGTATGAGTTGTTGTTGTCATGCAACTCACAAGTTAATTTTTATTCTATTTATTTTTATTCTATGCACAAATTAATGAATTATGAATTACTATGAGACAACTTAAAAAATAATATATGTTTTTTTGTTTGCGACGACAACTATTGTATATGTTGTGACACCACTTACGAAGTTAAGTACGAGACAACACTACTTCCCTGCAATGCTGAAATGCTTCAGATCCATCACGGTTGGCTTCTTCGCAAACGGGGGAGAAATATGAACCAGCCACTGACAAATCGGACCCACTGGAGCAACAGGCTCGGACACCGAAAAAGCCAGTAGTAAAGCCACATATTGGAGGATTTTTTTAATTTTAATCCTTTTTTACTCAAAATTTCAAAAAAACCACCCTGGAAAATATATTGCACCCATAGCCCCTTTTTGTCGCGCCAAACCTACTGGCGTGATCAATGCACTACGTTGCGCTGCCAGGCTTGGCGCGATGGGCTTTACACCGTGGCTGGGAGGGTTGACCAGCGCTTGTGCCTCGATCTTTCATAGAGGCCGACTGGCTACAAGGTCTGACCTTGTAGCTCCGGCCGGCCTCTATGAAAGATTGAGGCCAGGCGCTGAGGCACATGGAATTGTTTAGAGGATGTCGTAGTCAGAGCCAATGGGGAATAAGAGTGCTTTGCATAACTAAGATTGTGCTTAAAACACTAAATCCAACCTTGCAATCAAAAATCAACAACTAAGCAATGGGGACATAATGAAAAAAATCTTCCAACCAAAGCATAGATCGGGGAAGCATACCTCAAGCACTTGAAGATGAACACCAAACACTCATACAAAACCTTGATGAAATCAAGGATTGAAATGGGGAAAAAAGGAAGAGAAACAGAGTTGACAACACTTTCTCATCGGGGCCTGGAGAAAAGGTGCCTAGAGAGGGAGGAGAGGGAGAGAGTGGGGCTAGTGGCAGCATTTATATCGGCTCGTCGCACCAAATCTTCCGGCGTGATGTGTACGTGGGGCCCGCCACGACAACAGAGATGGGCCGGCCCATCTCCATCTCTGTGTCCTCCCATCGTGCCAACGCATGTGGCGCGACAGGGTGGGCCCCGCAGCCACCACGCAAGCGCTAGTCAACCCTCCCAGCCACGGTGCAAAGCCCGTCGCGCCAAACCTGGAGGCGCTTTTTTGTTTTTTGGCCCTTTTTCTGAAAGATTCTCTCGAATATGCCCCTGGCCGAAAGAATTCAAAAAATAGACCCTGATCTTGGTGCCACAGTAATTGGCGATAAGCTATAACGTCATGGCGCCAGTGTCATTGGCGCCAAGACCATGTGTCATGGCGCTGAGGTGGAAGGGGACTTGGCGCCAGCGTCATTGGCGCCATGCCTTGGCGCCATAGATCTTGGCGCCAAGAACCCACGCTTTAGCCAGCCCCCTCTTCCTCCCTGAGCCATTCTCATTTTCTTTCTCCTCCTCTTCAAGTTTTTCCGTTGTACACTTCGGCCAACCTCTTCAATCGACCTATTGGACTGTGAAAAGTTGGATTTTATCCATCGATCTTCGAGAGCCAGGTATCCTCTCACCCTTCCTTGTTTATTTCGAATCGATTTGGTAAAATGAAGTCATATTCTTAACCTATGAACTTCACATGTTATTGGTTCATGTACTTTTTAAAATTTGTATGTATTGTACAACCGTAGGATGCCTAGGCGTGGAAAAGCTAGAAAATAAAGGTATGCGTAGATCTTTTTCATCATATATTAAACCCTAAGTTTTAAGGTTTATTGTTATTTGTTTTGTTATATTAGAATGGAATTTGTTGAATTGTAGTTATGGACGGATGATCGAAAGTTCGTACGTCCCAAAGCCGCTCCCTAGCGGTGTGCCAATACCCATGTGCTTCTGTGGCGATCCTTGCAAGGTAGACATTTCCGAAGATGAGGCAACATATAAGCAGAGATATTTGATGTGTTCCAATTTTGCATGGGAGCCTACAGAGCATCAGCGCCGCAGTACATTTATTGTGAGAAATTGCTTTTATTTATTAATTAATTTGTGTCATATGAAGTTTTGCATATTAATTGGATTTGAAAAAATTGCATTTGCTGCAGACCCCTCCACCGCTATGTGATTTTGAGCAGTGGATCGACACTGAGATCATGGAGGCTGACATGTGGCTTCTACAAGGCCTGAAGGAGTGGGATGCGGAGCGCCTGGAAATATTAGAGAAGAGACGCAGAGAGGAGGCAGCAGCAAAGGAGCACAAGGAAGAGGAGGAAAGGAGGCGTGTTGCTGCGTGTAGGGAGGAGAGGGAGAAGAAGCTTGAGCGTGTGCACCGAGCGAAGGCAGCGATGGAGAAGAATCCCGATGCCCAAAAAAAGGGAAAGTGGCCTCGTTGTACTCAGTAGTATGCTAGTTGTATGGTTTAATCATAGATAATGTGGTCGATGTAGTATGCAATGTGTTTAATCTAATGTACTTTAGGTAAATCATGTACCTAGGGCATGTTCTGTGTTATTTAGTTCGTCGTCATGTACTTCATATGCACTTTAAGTTTTTGGACCTTGCATAGTGTTGTCATATATTAGGTTTAATGTTATTGAGTTACTGAAACTAGTTCTCGAGGTGCACATAAAACATAAGGAAGTAGTGGATTTCACAATTCAACACGCATAACATAGAACATGACATGTCAGAACATGTACCAAACTAGGGCACATATGTCCTAGACTAAACCTAACATGCCTTAGGTAATTAGAGTGAACAACAAGCACATTACATGGCATGTGTACATGATAGATTTGTTCTATCTAGTAGTGCGGCCACATAGCAAATTGTGTTGCCCCTTCTCCACAGTACCCCTCCATTATTGATGGTGGGGGTGGCGGGGGTGGTGGCGGAGGCCCGTTGTTCTTGTGGTTAGGGCAGGTGCAATATGGATCATGGCATAGTCCGTCCTGTGAAACGGCACCACTATTGGTATCGTCGGCTTCGTCGTCCTTGTAACCGCTGCTAACTTCCCTTTCTAGTTCGAAGATACGGTCTTGCAAGTAGTAGATGTACTATGCGTGCGGATAGATTGGTCTAGGATTGACCCACCTAGTGAGGCCACCGTTTTCTTTGGACTCTGAACACTGTATTTTAAAGATTTTAGTGAACATGCAGTTAGTTTGACCTATGAGATGCAAAATAATGGAGAAAAAATTTGAGTAATGAATTTTAAAACCAATTACCTCTGCTCGCGGACATTTGAAGAAACGACGACCTCCATCCAAACCCTCCATGAACATCTGCACTAAGCAGTCCTCACCATGCCTACATTTTGGCCAATCTTCTTTCCGGTTATCGTATCCTCGGAGTGGACTTCCTTTGGTGAAATCTCTCTTGGTCTCGACAGAAAAATGATACACTGGTTCATCAAAGTCTTCAGGACCCAGAGACCCCTCTCACACAATGGGAGTTCCCTTAGTCCCCCCCTTTCCCTTCCCTCTAGATGACCCTCCAGACATTACTACTCGTAGGTAACCAACTTCTGGTTTCAAGTGACTTGTATTGTATGGAGGAAGGTGTATATATATGCAGCAGTGGAGTGGAAAGCCGTTGTATTGTGGCTTCAATGCTCCTGAAAAGCCTAGATGCCATCCTTGAAAAGCCTATTAGAAAAAAATGAAAAGCCTATTTGAAAACTCATCTGTAAAGGCTAGATTCCTTGATCAATCAATTCATCTGTAAAAGATGATGTACGATAGGATAGTGACATGATAAATCACTGAAAAGGCTACATGCTATCGGTGTACGGCACGACTTGACATGTGGCAGAAAATTTTAGCAGAGTTTTCCTTGTTTTTGATTCAATCGAAACACAAATATCACATTAACATATTTCATCAACAAATATATATGACATTCACCTAAAACAATATATATGAGCAACCTCAAAGCGTATACAATACATATGCCATAAACTCCATAGCAGCTCATACAATTAATAATAGGATATAACAGTCCATACAGTCCAAAAGTCGGCTACAGTCCACATAATAGTCCATACAGTCCACAAGTCCATTAGAGTCCATCAGATTCCATAATAATAGTCCATACAGTCCCTCACTGTCTCCTAGACCTACCCTTACCCTTGTGTCCAAGAGCGTGGGTGCCTGGAGTGTAAGGGTTAGGTGGTCGACGTCGCCTGGTACCAACCTGCTGCGTAGGCTCAGTCCAGGGAGCATCATCTAGCAGAGACAGTCCAAGCTCCTCGTGCCCCTGGTCCACGTCCTCGTGGTCATCGTCGTCATCCTCGTTGTCGTCTTCGGTGCAAATGCCTTGCGACCCTGTAGGTGGGTGGCTAGATGAACATACGCCACCTCTGGGTGTAGAAGGCACGTGCACGTCCTGCGCCATGGCTGTCCTGCAACCACAGCGCGCAGCGGTACGGCATAGCCGACGTACCAGTCTCTGGTGCACAAAATCATGTCAACTGAATGTATTGAACGTGTTAGTAATCTACTATTTGTATATTTATAGAATCTTACGTCAAGGAAGCTACGTGTGTCGTCGTCCCTCACCCTCGGACGAAAGCGTCCTATTTCTTCGACCGACATCCTAAGGGTGTTGCCCTACAACAAAGTTCAAAGTTATAATTCATTGTTACGCAAATCGATATATAAAAGTAGAGCAAATCACATATCACTCTATCCAAGATCGGTCCTGCTCCCACCTGGCGACCTACACGAGTAGAGTGGTCGTACGCCGTGTCCTCATCCTCAGATGACTCAATGTCAGTGTAGTCATCATGTGTCCACTGTAGCTTAAGCCTCGGACGAGTCGCTTGGTGGTACCAAGCTTGGTACCTCCTATACTCTTTGTTCGTGTGCGGCTCGTCGTTGTCGTGCACGTTTTCGTCGAACATCTCCCACTCGTCGATGTAGTCTCGGTGGTGCCGGGCCCAATCAAAGATCTTCCTATTTTTCTTACGATCGAGCCTGCAAAACACGTACACAAGTTAGTGAACATCATGTGACTATAACATGCATGTATGCCAAAGTTAAAAATTTCGGCAGAGTTTCTTTGTTTGTTGAAGCAAACCACACATATATGCATTCCATAGACATACAAACATACCAACAATTATTTCATCCATCTTATTCGACATTTATCATGTGGTAATAATATAAGTGCAACTTCAGGAAAAAAGGTCCAATTACAAAGAAGAGAACACTTACTTGTGCAAGTCAACACCGGTCAACATTGGCGATGGTGGCCAAAGCTGCCTTGCTCCAAACTGGCGTGCAACTCTATGTGGAAGGTGGTACTCGACAGCATAGAAGCAGATAAGAGGGCACCTCACCCTATAGAGCTCGCTGTCACTGTCACACACGTTGCTCACTAGAAAAGGAAGTGCGCCCTCGTCCGCGTACGGCTCCCAAGTCACCTGCAATGTATCCAAACAAGAAGTTAGATATCATAATAAATAATTTCTTCGACCCACCATGTATAATAATTTGTACTTACACTAGAGGCCATGAGCCTGTCTAGCTTGTCCGTGTACTTTTTGTATGCCCGCTCCATCCTCGCGTGAGGAACCGTCACCTGGTCCCACAGGTACGCCCACGTCGGCTGTAGACGTGCATTCTACACTGGGAACCAGTCACGAGGAGCCCGCACCACGGGACGAGCAACTGAAAGCCGCGACCATATCCACAGCTGGAGTAGGTACACACACCCACCAAGTGAAGCTGACTGTTAAGACCGCCGACACGCCTCGCAAAGCTGACGGTAAAGGAAAGCCAACACTGCAGAGCCCCAGCTGTAGTGACCCGCCTGGTCCTAGTCTGTGAGGCAGTGGATCCACATCCACGATGCAGTGTCCCCCATTCCGTCGAGGAAGATAACACAGTCGAACAAGTGTAGGATCCACCCCCTGCAGTAGTACTGAACTGTCTGGTCGTCTGCCCCTGGAGGACACTGTGCGAACTCAGCCCGGAGCCAGGAGAGAAGAACACCAGAAGTGCGCTCTCCTTGCTCACCCACCTTATGTCCAAGGAAGGCCTCCACCCAAGCTCTCCAACCCTCTGACCTACACTGCCCTGTCACTACCCTCCCACGAATCCTTAGACCTGGCATCTTCTGACAGTCCTGTAGCGTAACTGTCATCTCCCCAAACGCCATGTGAAAGCTGTGAGTCTTAGGTTGCCACCTATAATTTTAGCAAAACAAAAAAGTCAGAAACATAACCACGTGAACAAATGATTATTAATACAACCTATGTGTTCATAAAATACATGTCAACCAATGAAGTCAAGCCCGCTGAGTTGAATAAAGGCAGCCCATGACGAACCTGGAAAGATATGACGTCTAGGCCAGCTCTCGATAGGTAAGGTGTGTACCTGTCGTCGTACTGCATTTCCAAGAACCCTCCATGTACTCTAGGACGAAGGAGCAGAAGGTCCTGCATTGAAATGAAATACAAATGTTACTTAACACACACATATGCACTTATAATTCGAAGTATGTGATATGGGAGTGTAAAATCTTACCTGCCCCGACGCTACGAGACGTCCTCGGTGGGTCTCGTCGTACACCGGGTCCAGAAGGTGGAATTGAGCCATCCTACAAAAAGAATATAGTCAGTAAGTTATAAAATAAATATGCATTGAAACATAAAGCAAGAATTATACAATCAATACGATAGGTATTAATAATAGAAACAACTACAAGTCGCACCTCACTAATTTGTCAATGGCAAGTGCGTGAATTGTGGCCAAGTCTACCACACTTGCCACACTCGTACTGCTCGGGGTCAGTAAGAAATGGGGTCGCTCTCCCACGTCGCGTTCTACCGGGTATCTGATCCATAACCATCTTGTGCCTCGTCCTCTTTCTAGAGCCCCGCTTGTCCCAACGGTAAGCTGGATCTGCAACGTACGTTGGACCGTCGTATGGAGGCCACTCTCTAGGGTCCCGGAAAGGCACGAAGCGGGGCCTCCATGTTTGGATAAGCGTGTCGACACTGAACTCGTCAGGTATCCTAGCCTTAATATCATAGTTGCGATGCCTAGAAGCTGCCACAAGGTGAGAACATACAAAGTGATATTGCCTTGGTTTACCGCAAGTGCATGAGAAATCTTGGAGGACTACCACATGAATCGACTCTCGGACCTCACCATCAGACGTAGTACCACCGGTATGCTTCACCTCATATCTTCCTATGGCGTGGTCAAAACATGTGACCTCATGTGTGCCAGCCCTCTCCTTCGCCTTCTCTAGATGTGCCTGTGGTGTTGGAGCCCAAATCTTATCTTCACTCTGCAACTGCAATGCATGGGCGTGCCTATCGTTGAACCAGGCAACAAGCTTGTAGAATGTGAATTGCACGATAGCGTTCATGGGCATACCACGAATCTCCAGCAACAACTTATTAAAAGACTCGGCCATGTTGCTACACTAAAACTCGTACCTCCAACCACTTGCGTCGTGAGCTCTTGTCTATTTCTCCACATCTCTCATCAAACCTGTCAGCCATTGTCTACCTTCTCCATTAGATGCGATTCTGACCTCCTCTAACTTCCTCCGGAAATACCTGTCCTCGAGCTGTCGAGCAGCCTCCTAGAAAAGATAAAAAATTATCCTTCACACCATTCTTCTGGAGTAGATTCTCAGCAAGGTGCCGAGTACACTAACGATGGTGCAAAGGTGCATACCCCTCTATCTCCTCTCGCACGACATTAAGTATGCCCTGGTGCCTATCAGATATGACGCCCACCTCCCTGCCAAGCCTAACCACATGTATCCGGACTAGCCTCAAGAACCATCCCCAGCTATCATTGTTCTCCCTCTCAACCAAAGCAAATGCCAAAGGAATAAGCTTGTTGTTTGCATCACAGATATGGCTAGGAGAAGTGTGCCACGGTACTTGCCAATCAAGAATGTACCATCAATGGAGAAGACTGGACGGTAGTGCCTAAAGGCCTCGACACACTGAGGGAAGCACCAGAAAGCACAGAAGAATATCTGTCTTCCATCCTTCCATGCGTCTGGTCTAGGGATGTACTCATAATGCATGTCCGGATTCACTGCTTTGATTGCATTGAGAAGTACTGGAAGCTGCTCGTAGCCATCCTCCCAGTCCCCATATATCATCTTCCACGTCCGCTGCTTAGCCCTCCAGGCTTTGCCATAAGTTATGTCATATCCTTCATAGACCTCATTAACTATTTTGATAATTGTCCTGACCTTCATGTTCGGCTCTCCTTGTAATACTTTCACCAACCGCTTGGCAATGAGGGTAGATGTCAACTGTCGATGCTTCGTGCTGAGGTCATGTGAAGCACAAGTATGTGGCCTGACAACTCTTGTGATCTTCCACTTTCCGGAGACCTTTTGCTTCCTTGCACAAACCCTCCATGGACAGCGTTCCTTGTCACACACAACCGTGTAACGCCGCTCCGCATAGGAATGCAGGACCTTGTAAGGTCTCTTGCGTATCACTGCAAACGCCTACAACCACCTCTTCAATGCAGGGAGGTCATTGAAAACCCTCTCCTTCTCTATCTCCATACTAGGACCAGCCTCTGGAGCTTCCTGCAGCTCATCATCACGTCCTTCAGCAAACGCCTGATCTGAATGAGTAAGATCACTGAACTCATGAACCATAGGATCACGGCGGCCGGAGAAGATACGCCTCAGCATCTCAACGTCACTCTCCGTGAGCTCTCCAATGGGACGATCATCATCAGAATCAACAGCCCTTGCGATCTCATATGGCTCTAAATCATTCATAATTTTAACACTATTGGAGGCATGGATTCCATCTCCAATCTGGACTTGAGCATCAGCAGGAGGAGCGCCCTCATTATCGGGAATGTCTCCTGCAACATAGCCATAAATAGGAGGAGATGATAAGAAAAGTCGATGAAAAGAAGAGACAATCTACAAAGAAAAAACGATGCCTAATTGACACTTACTCGGATGATTCTGTGTCAAAGGGATCTCCTAAGGAGGATGTGCCACATCATTGGGGGGCAGATTGGGCATCAGGAATGGTAGGTGGAACCTCCGCATCCACATCACGTTCCGAGATGGGAGGGTCGACATATGCCTGCTCACCCATTGGCGGGGACAACCCAAGAGGGATGGGATCAACTAGTACCCGATGCACGACCACGTCCAAACTTTGGAACTGGCTCTTCATAGCCGATCTCACATAGTTCTCCCGCTGATCTGCACATCCTATTGGGATCATCTTCCTTAGTATGTTGGGAGGGGAACCTATGTGAAGTACACCCTCAACTATGATGCCATCATCTCCATGGCAATGTACCTCCTCGCGAGCCCTTACAGCCAACTCACTAAATGATGGCTTCTCATTGAATAGCACAGGCACACTTTGCATGTCAACAAACTCAACATATCCATAGCGATCTCGTTCCATAGTGCCTCCATGATATATACTCACTAAGTTATCCATCTAGTATTCTATACACAAATACAAACACACCCAGTTCAGTCCAAAGTAGGTTTCATATAGTACCTATCTAATACATACTAACTAACTATAACCTAAGTAAATAGGTTAACAACTAAGTATATGTATCTATGTATGTACCTATTTACATATTTATATCACTAACTCAATAAACTACCAACATCATCATATTTACTATCAATTCACTACTAAATACTACTAAGAACTACTAACTATGTTAAGTAACTATCAAATTAATTATGTCAAACACTACTAAATATAAAACTATTTAACTAACTATTAGCAACTAATAAAAAGTTATACAACTAGTTCTACCTTGCACGGGACGGGGTGGACGACGCGGGCGCGGGGCAGGGTGGACGGCACGGGCGGCCGTGACGGGGCGGACGGCCGGGGCGGGCAGGCGGACGCCGCGACCGTAGCGTGGATGGCGTGGGCGCGCACGGGCCTAGGCGGGGCCGACAATGCGGTATGACCGGGTCGGGCAGGCGGATGCCTCGACCGCAGCGTGGACAGCGTAGGGCGGGCCGAACGACACGGACGCCGCAGGCGCGCACGGCACGGCACGGCACGGGCCCCGGGCAGCCGGGCGTGGCGCGGGGCAGCGCAGGCGGCCGGGCGTGGCGCGGCGGCCGCCAGGGCGTGGGGCGGGGCGGGCGACCGGGCGGGACTGCCGGCGATCGGGCAGGTGAGCTCGACGGCGGCGTCGGGTGCGGGAGAGGAAGGAAGGAGATAGAGGAAGAAAGGTGAGCCTGTTTGTCACCGAGGCTTGGCGTCAATGAGGCTGGCGCCAAGAAGATGACACGTCAGCGCCACGGCATCACGGGTTTGGCGCCAATGATCCTGGCGCCATGCCATTATATCTTGGCGCCAGCGACTATGGCGCTAAGACCAGGCTCTAATTTTTGAAATCTTTCCGCCAGGGGCATATTTGAGAGAATCTTTCGAAAAAAGGGCAAAAAAACAAAAAAGACGTCGATGCACTGCATTGATCGCGCAAGTAGATTTGGCGCGACGAAAAGGGGCTATGGGTGCAATATATTTTTCAGGACGATTTTTTTTGAAATTTCGATTAAAAAGGATTAAAATTAAAAAAAAAATCCCAGATCGGATCGCGGGCAGAGGCCAGACGGGACAGCCCCGGACTCGGGCACTCGGCATAGCCGCGCAGTGGCGTGTCCGCCTCGTTCTATCCGCCTCGAATTCGGGCGACGGCGACGGCGACGGCGGGAAGGGAGATGGAGGCGGCTGGAGGCGATGGAAGGTGGTGCGTGGTGACTGGCGGCCGCGGGTTCGCCGCGAGGCATCTGGTGACGATGCTGCTCCGCTCCGGCGAGTGGCGGGTGCGCGTGGCCGACCTGGCCCCCGCCATCACGCTCGACCGCGAAGAAGAAGAGGGTTTCCTGGGTGCTGCTCTCCGCGAAGGCCAGGCCGTCTACGCCTCCGCCGACCTCCGCGATAAGGCCCAGGTCGCCAAAGGTGTGTGGTCTCCCATTTTTTTTTCTCCCTTCCCAGGTTGTTAGCCAGGGTAGGATCTGAAAGCGATGCGGCTTGTACCCTTTCGTTTCGTGTGGGTGTGGGATCCGAAGATCCCTTCTATTGGCTCTTGGGGGCTGCTTAAGAAATCGGATGAACTAGTGATGCTGGACATTGGGGACACATAATTTGGTTCGCAATATTGCTAGGACCTTATATAATGTTCACTTAGTTCCATATGGTTAGGCTAATTTTAGGTAAACGTCTAGGTACATACTTGCATTGATAGATACTATAGTGCTCTTCCCATTTTTTTTGGAACTTCCTATTAGCTTCACATTGTATACATTGCTGGGTATGAGTTCTGTCTAGTTTGTATAGTGGCCTAGTGTTTTTATTTCGTCCCAGATAATGCTCCCATGTTGATCTTGATCCTGTTGAAACTATTGAATCAATCCACAAAGGGTTCACTGCTGAGACCAATGAGATAATCCGGAGGGTTCACCTGTGTGATGTGGAGATAAGTGGTGGTACCAAACCAAGGTTCAGTTTCTGATATTTCAGCTAAGGATTTGAAGTTTCTTAATCATTGGCATTAATCCTCCTTAGCCTATAGGATATAATTCGATGTCATATGCTGATATGAAAAATGTATTAAATTGTTTCTCTGTCATACAATTGTCTAATTGAACATATCTACTGCTAATAAGGGGAACTTTTGAACTGGCTCAGTATGATGTTGAACCATACCAGTAAGTTAAATGTTATAAATGTATAATTACTTTTCAATGATATATGGCCTCCCCAACTTTTGAAACTTGACATAAGTACATATGTGATGGAGTTAACCTTTTTTTGTTCAATTGTTTTACTTTCAGAGCTCTCCATGTTAGTTGCAATTGTCTTTGCAGTTCTCAAGATTGTCAATCTTTTGCAACATTGTGAAATCACTCAAATTTATCCCGATGCTAGTCTATAAGTCTTAACTATATGAGTTGGTTCTAATATGAAATAGGTATTATTTGCAGTACTCAATTGATTGATTGATGCATTCCATCTTTGTGCTTATTCCATTGCGTGTGTTTTTTATCTGCAGCTTTTGAAGGGGCAGAAGTTGTTTTCCATATGGCTGCTCCAGATTCGTCCATCAACAACTTCCACCTTCATTATGCAGTCAATGTCGAGGGTTGGTACTGCTAACTTGTGTGTCCCTACTTCATAATTACTGACAACACTTAGTTTTGTTTATGAGATGACACCAAATTGAGCCATGTTTTTCTTGTTGCCATTATATATCACTATATTAGTAACAATTAACAAGTAAACCTTGTTTATTGCAATGACTTGTATGTGACATTGCTCAGGAACGAAGAATGTTATTGATGCTTGTATCCGTTGCAAGGTGAAGAGACTCATCTACACTAGTTCACCAAGTGTCGTGTTCGATGGAGTTCATGGAATTTTTAATGCAGATGAATCAATGCCTTACCCAGATAAGGTATGTTTCGTAGGCATTCCATTCTTTTGATTTGTCAATGGCTTGCGCTTGTTTCTATCTTTTCTGACATGATGTTTTCTTACTCCAGTTTAATGATTCATATTCAGAAACAAAAGCAGATGCAGAAACACTTGTGATGAGGGCTAATGGTAGGGAAGGGCTTCTTACATGCTGTATACGCCCAAGTAGCATTTTTGGCCCTGGTGATAAGCTAATGGTTCCATCTTTAGTTGCTGCTGCAAGGGCAGGGAAGTCCAAAGTAAGAATAGCTACATACATGTGGACTTAAGTATGCTAGTTTAGTAAATATTGATGATCACATGTGCATATTGACAACTCTCACATAGAGATTCAGAGTACCATTTGTTTTAATTAGTTGCTGAAATCATATTTGACAAAAAAAACAATTAATATTATTGGTAAGCTACATTTTTGGCCCTTTATATTTTAGAAAAGGTTCACATGAAACTGTTTTTCATTTTAATACTGCCTAAAAAAACATTATCGGCTTCCTATGCAGTACATTATTGGTGATGGGAACAACTACTATGATTTCACCTATGTGGAAAATGTGGCATATGGCCATGTTTGTGCAGAGAAAACTCTATCATCTGCCGATGGTGCAAAGATAGCTGCTGGAAAAGTATGAATTTCACTTACATATAAACTGCTGGGGAACTTTGGATCTTTTGCTCTGCATCTTACTTTCAATATTCACTAATCCTATTTGATATTGCTTTTCCAGACCTATTTCATAACAAATATGGAGCCTATAAAATTCTGGGAGTTCATGTCATTGATTTTAGGAGGTCTTGGATATGAAAGGTATTCATGTTTCACAATGACCTTATATGTAGAATAATGTATACTTAGACATTTGTTACCACTTACCAGCCAAATCTATGACAAATAACTTTCCACATAACTCATGCAGTATTATCTCATGTTCACTGAATTCCTTCTGTAGGTTTGTATTATTTGTAATATTTATTTGAGTTTCATATTAAGCTTAATTGACTGCTAACTTTTGACTGTGTCGAGATGATTTTCTTTCCTTTCTTCCCTATTTAAAACTGGGCATTATTTCCAAACTCTGAGAATTTATTTATTAAGATATGGAGAGATAAATCATTTTAGCCATTTTCTAAGCTCATGTATATATTGCTTGGTCTCATCTCATGATTACTTATGCTACTGAAGTCAGTTTAGCTGTTTCTGATATCAGATGTTTACCTTCTGCACTTAACTTTACTGTGCCTTTCCATGTTACGCATTAACCTACACGGTACAGCTACAGCCTATGAAAAGAATGAGGATGGGGAGTCCAAACCTGTTTCATGTCTATATCAACAGGGCAGAAACCAGTGTACTAATGTGTTTGAACTTAATTACAGGCCTTCAGTAAAAATACCAGTCTCTGTTATGATGCCAGTGGCTCATGTTGTAGAATGGACTTACCAGAAATTTGCTAAGTATGGAATGAAAGTTCCTCAGCTGACCCCTTCAAGGATCAGGCTGCTCTCATGTAACAGGACATTCAGCTGCTCAAGAGCAAAGGACCAGCTTGGTTATGAACCTCTTGTGTCCCTTAAGGTTCTTATCTATATCCTTCAATTTCATTAGTGATCTTTCTTGACATGATGTATTTTGTGTTTGATGGGGTTGGATCAATTATTTTGACACTACTTTGTAATAAAGTAATTGATGGCCTATTTTAAATTAAGGATGGACTGAAGAGAACAGTAGAGTCGTACCCCCATCTACAAGCTCAGAATCAGAGGAGTATATCAAAGGCTTCAATTTTCCTTGGGAATGGAAATCGTATGAATCTATGCCTTTGTCCCTTGTACCCACACACACCCTGTATATTCATAGTACTTTTGTACTTCCACATTTGAAATGCTTACCAAATTATCTATTAATATGCAGTTGCAAAAACAGTACTTTGGGAAGATGCAAAGCAAACTGTGACAGTGCTTCTACTGTTGGCCGTTATCTACTACCATTTATTTACATGTGGTTACACCTTCATCACAGCGATGGCAAAGCTTTTGTCACTGACTGCTCTGTTCTTATTCATTCATGGCATGCTGCCATCAAATGTGTACAGTCCTTTAATATCCCTTTTCATTTATTGAATTTACCTGCTATGAAATGGTTAACTGCTATTTTGATCTTTTTTTCCATCATTGCATTTTGTTGAGTGTTCTAATTTACTATATTTGATAATACTTTTGCAGGTTCGGCCACAAGGTTGAGAAACTTGAGGCCTCTAATTTTCACATCACACAGGCACATGCTCATCATATTGCTCATTCCATTACTTCGTGTTGGAACTCTTTAGTCAGTTCGCTAAGATCTCTTTGCAAAGGAAATGATTGGCTATTGTTTCTCAAGGCATGTTAAGCCCTGCTTCTGTCTGGTACTTTCATTAGATTAGAATTTTTGTTACATGCTTCCCAGGTCAATTTCCAAATGCCGTGTGAAGCATAGTGATTGTTTGTGTACTTTTTATGTTAAGATATCATTGTCCTTCGTTTTTGCCAGGTTTCACTCTCTCTGCTGGTTGTCAGCATCCTTAGTTCCATGTCTTCTCAGGCTGCATTTAAAATAGGTAATGAAAAACTGTCACTCTTCCCTTAGACCTCGCAATATAATAAGCAGTATGAACACATGACTGATGGTGTGAGAAACTCATGTCAACGACAGGTACTGCTCTGGTTTTCACAGGCTTCAAAGCATATGAGAAATGGGAGGACAGCATCGACAGTATGGTGGGCGACGCATGCACCATTCTTCTGAACATTGGTTCTGCCAAGAAATCGTCTAGCCAGAAACAAACGTAGGTGGTGGATCTTGCAGACGGCCAGTTGCTTTGTTTAGTAATAATTATCCTCAGCTCCAGCTGTTTCTGGTTTTCGTTGACCTAATTTTTTTTTTCTGTATTCTTTTGATGATGTTGTAGAATGGCATAGGTGCCCATATGCAAGTTTTTGGACTCTTTTCCTCTAGATAGTTGATGTACAATATGAACTGTACATTTTTTTTCCTTTCCCCTCCGAGAGGTTCTCTTCCTACATATATTGTTTGACATATGAATGTCGAATGCATCTTGCAATAAGTTCCCTGGATGGATGGGTGCATTCTTGAATAAGTATTTGTTGCAAAAGTTATGTCCGATAGTAGCCCCCGGCCAGCAAAAGCTGACATTTCAGACAAGATTTTGGACTTAGTTGTCTGAAACATCAGCTTTTTTTTTTTTTGCTTAAGTGTCATGCCACAAGTTATTTGTTGCACGTTTAGATAGGCTGATTATGTGGGGGTACAGTAATGTGGCATGAATTCACGGTTTTTCTAGATGCTCATGAACTTAGGTCCTGTTTGGGAGGGTTGGCTTATACATCTGAGATCCAATGTAAATAAGGTAGTAGGTAGCTCATGTAACTAGGTCCATGTTTCTATTCCTAGTCCACTTGGTCGATGCCACCTCCTAGTCATTTTCTTGGATCCTGTTGCCCTGGTCCTAGACTGACTGCACTGCAGTCCTATATCCAACCCTGTAAACGAACATAGCGTAAAAACAAGGCCGCAGCGGCACTTTGTATCTGGTCCGTCATCCTCCAAACTAGGCGCGCGTCCGCTAAATCAAGCGGACATAGCGTCCGTGCGCTAAAGGCCGTGAAGGACGCACGATGTACCACGGCGTGAGGGGGAGAGAGGGAATCTTGCATGCAACGGCGGGCCCTACTAGTTTAAGTACCTAAAAAATGTTATAACTCATAAACCAAAAAACCAAATTAAATTCTGATTACACCATTAAATTCGATGCAATAAATACTTCAACAAGGTGTCACATGGATATATTTAGATAAAGTGACAAGTGAACCCCACAATGGATAGAGGATGATATAGAGAATGGATGAATGTAGAAGAATTAGGTATAGAGGAGAGAATCTTGATGACTATACCTTTTAGAGGATGAATATAGAGGCCGATAAGAGCCTTATGGCTCGAGCTCCACTTCCCCTCCGCCAGCACTTCAGCGGCTATTAAGACGCTGGAGGAATATGGGTTTGATGCCATATTCTTTTAGTCTTGATGATGATTGAGATGACAGCAAAATGAATAAGATTAACATATATGTCAAGATGTATTAAAAATGTTTATTTAAATCTATGGATGCAAGGGATCAGTGGTGCGAAGTCCATAGAGCAAAGCACAAAAAACAATATCTTATAGACACTTTGAACACAAAACTAGTCAAATCACACAGGAACAATAAAAACAGTGAAACAAGAGATCATGGAATCATCCAGTCTAGAGAGCTGACAGTAAATAGAAAACTCTGTGCACAGTAACAGTATCATCGAATCATTCACCGAGGAGAAGAGCTCACCCAATCATCATATGGTAATTAGACAAAAGATTGTACAGGTCTAGGCATGGCCACACAGTATCATCGGATCATCCGCTGACGGTAAGGAAAGGTCGCTAAATCATCTTGTAAAGAATAAGAGGCATGTAACATGGGATTTGGAGCCACTGAATGATGGAACAACGCACTGACCAGATCGTCTAGTGATACGAGATCCAGTGGCAGTGGCTGAAATGAACAAGCAAGATGTGCATTTATCAGAAACCTATAGTGGTTTTTACTCAAAATTGATCATAGTACCAAACAGAAACAATCCCTGCCTCTACGAATTCAGGCACCAGCCGTGCACGCGCGCGACCGAACCGCGCTGCTGCTGGTGATTTTCCCGTACACGTCGAGCTCGCGCTCAGAGCGATCCACGTGTTGCCCGAGCCGCACGGTACGTGGCTTGCGAGGGAGCGCCACGAAATGCCCCGGGAGCCGGGGCCGCAGGCTGCCTCTCTTCATCGGCGACCAGACCGATCGCCACCGTCCGTCCGCTCCATCCCTCCCTCCTCACACCCGTCAGTCATACACACACCTACGCTCCGAAGTCGGATCTCCGAAACGAACCGAGGAGCCGCCGAGCACCTCCCTGCCCCACCACAATGGCCTCCTCCCTCGCCGCGCGCCGCCTTCTCTCCCGCGCCGCCGCAGCGCGCCGTCTCCCCGTCCCCTTCGCCTCCGCCCCCGCCCCCCGCCCCCGCGATGGCTCCCCGCCGTTTCTCCGCCGACGCGGGGCCGCCTCCGCCGCTCCCGCTGCCGCCGCCGCTGGAGCCCGTCGTCGAGCCGCCCACGTCGGAGGGCGCGGGTACCTCGTCTTCCTCCACCACCGCTGGCGCCGGAGGCGCCCACAGGTCGTCGCCGGGAGCCGCGGCGGGGGCGCGGCGCCAGGGTGGTGCGGGCTACGAGGAGGAGCAGGAGAAGGTCCTCCGCGCGTCGCTGCTCCACGTGGTTGCGATTCGAACCCCACTCCTCCAAATCTACTTCCATTTTGAGATTTTTACTCTTCCTGTATGGCTCTGTATGCTGTAGCCGCGCATGGGGTGGAGCGAGTCGGCCATGGTCGCGGGGGCGAGGGACGTTGGCGTTTCCCCTGCCATCGTCGGTGCATTCCCAAGGAAGGAGGCCGCCCTTGTCGAGGTATCACTGCTTCTCAATCGGATGATTTGCGTTGTGAGCTTTTCGATTCTGTGAGGTGGCCAAACTAATCTCCCTAAGAAAAAGAAAAGAATATTTGGCCATGTTACATCGCAGTGCAGATATAAAGATGTGCATGTTTCACTTAAGGTATGGATTCCTCGCGTTGGAAGCTAATACGACCATTCTCATTACTGGCGGTAATGATTATTGATGTGTGCACTCATCTGATGAATGACCCGCCTCAAATATACATGCTCCCATGCTTGTTCTGTGCTCTGTGCTTTCATTTTCTGCACCTGCATCAAGGCTAGTAACAATCCAGGAAAGAGTATCACCCCCACAGTTCCTAGATAAACGTCACTTTGAAACATATGCTTATATGTTTATTATTTTACAGCATAAATAAAGAGTTAATGTGAGCATTTGAGATCGTATTATGTCCTAGACAACATCCATTTTGGAACAGAGGGAGTGCTTTAGTTCACCAAAAAAAACCTCTGTATGACTAGGGGCTCATGTTGGGTTTTCAACTCTAGCCTACCCCAACTTGCTTGGGACTAAAAGGCTTTGTTGTTGTTGTTGTCGTCGTCTCTATAGTCCCAGTGCTCAGAATCAGCAATAGATACTCATAAGTCATAACTAATGGCTAATGCAGTAATGCTTATCTGACATGGCTTGTATTGAATTTAACCAATTTGGTATGGTCGTATTCCTAGTTTGGCCAGATGGTGGACTGGATTCTATTTACCCTGTTCGCTTCGCTGAAAAGCTAGGCTGAAAAGTACTGTTGGCTAATTTGTTGTGAGAGAAAAACACTGTACCATGGCTGATAAGTTCAAGCCAAGTCGTGACTGTCCTAGTTGGGCATTTTTTTTCTTTTTTGTTAGAAGTGTATGAAATGCTAGATTTTGTCCATCTGTTGAAACCATGGATTCATTGCACATTTATGTGATAATCTGCTGTGTTAACATTCAAACTTGCTCCACAAAGTCTAGCCCTGTGTTGCCCTCCAGCACCCAACGATTACTTGATCTGCAACATTAAGTTTATAGATCTTCGTCCGTATGGGCAACTATTTATCTAGATATCGTGTCACCTCAAAAAGAATATATGTGATGGATCTCACCAAAGCTTGTGGGCTATAGGCTGATGCTTATTTTCTTTAACTGCATTGTCTTAATAATTCATGTCTTTCCATTTGCTAAAGATAGTGAAATGCTTTATAAGGATTATTGGGCAGCATACCTGCATCAAGCCCAATTGCTTATACAAATAGTTACTTAGGTTTGAGTGTCTGACTTTTTTTGCCTGCATTTATATGTAAATTAACATATGGAATTATGGCATACAACTTATCTATTTTCTGTCTCCTTCGTATCTTGAATACAAGATGTTTCCTTGCTATATCTGAAATGTTTGTGCATTTCCTTAGATTGTGAGTACGCCAGCTTAGATATCCTTTGTTTGCTTGGAAGTTGGAACCATGAAAGACTTTTTCTCTGTTATCTCATCTCCTTTCTCCGTTAGGCAGTGACCGGATGGGGTAGGTGTGAGAGGTTGCCAGCCGCCGGCTTCCTGCCCATGGTGACGGTGGTAAGAGATAACAGCAAGGGAGGGGATAATAGATAAAGAAGATGAGAACTAGAGTTGGCTGCAATTGCTTGATTCATTCATTGATCACGACTGATTATAAAGAGATTACAAACTCTCCTAGCCTCTCATTTGCGAATTGACTTCTTCCTTATTGCTAAATCAGGCGCCTGCATGATCTCCATGCATGCTCCTGCGCTTAATTCATGAGTTGCATGATCTCCTAGGCCTCTCCTTGCCATCTAGCCTCTATTCCTGCACCTATAACTATTCCCTACCATGACATCTCTCCCCTCCTTCAGAAAGAGCTCGTCCTCGAGCTTGAACATGGGAAAATGCTGTTTGAACGCAGCAACGGACTCTGCAGTGTCGTGATAACGACTCTGCAGTGTCGTCTTAGCGGGTTGTGCGTCCCAGTGGGTCGGCGTCACCGGGGAAGTCATCGGGATCGTCAAGGTCGGTGTCGTCATAGTCGATGTAGAAGAGGTGCGTGCAGCGATGCCCGTGGACGAATTTCTCGTTGCAGTTAAAACAGAGGCCTTGGCGTCGCCGTTCGGGCATCTTCGCCGATGACAAACGACGAATGGAGCGTGCAGGACCCTCAGCTGTCGTAGCCGGAGACGGTGGAGCCGGCAGGGCGAGGGTCGAGGCACAGTGCGGCGCGGGGGCACGCTCGTGACTGCCATGGTAAGGCGATGTCATGCGGACTAGCTTCAGTGCTAACGCGCGGGCGAGGCTGATGGCGTGCTCCGAATCGCAAGGCTCGTTCATCTCCACGTCGGAGCGGAGTTCGTCGAGGAGGCTGGAACTGAACATCTGACAACGGATTGGTCCGGCTGAGGAGCGTCAGGAAGCGGCTTACTCGCTGACGGGGCCGGTCTGTCGGAGGTGTCGGAGGTGACGCAGTTCGCCCAGGGCGTTGGTTCGGATGGGGGGCCGAAGTGCGCACTGCAGAGCTCACAGAAAGCAGGCCACGACGGTGTACTGCGGGGCACACCAAATGGGCGTACCAATGGTACGCGTCACCGTTAAGATGGAAACGGGCCAGCCATACCTTGTGCTGTTCCTCAGCCATACCTTGTGCTGTTCCTCGGTTTGATGTGCGGTGAAGAATTGCTCGCATCGATCGAGCCATGGCAGGGGATCGTCCTTCCCTGTCGTATTGGGGAAAATCCATCTTGAAGTAGCAGGGAACAAAGCCCTCCATCTTCCCGCGCGGACGATCCTCCTCTTGATCGTTCACTAGACGAAGCGCGTCTCCGGCATCGACGAGCTTACCTCGGTCATAGTTATAGGCGCAGGAATAGGGGCTAGATGGCAAGGAGAGGCCTAGCAGATCATGCAGCTTAGGAATTAAGCGCAGGAGCATGCATGGAGATCATGCAGGCGCCTGATTTAGCAATAAGGAAGAAGTCAATTAGCAAATGAGAGACTAGGAGAGTTTGTAATCTTTTTATAATCAGTAGTGATCAATGAATGAATCAAGCAATTGCAGCCAACTCTAGTTCTCATCTTCTTTCTCTGTTATCTCCTTTCTCTATTATCCCCTCCCTTGCTGTTATCTCTACCACCGTCACCATGGGTAGGAAGCCGGCGGCCGAGCCCGGCACCCCCTCACACCAGCCCCATCCGGTCACTGCTTAACAGCCGTGGCAATTTGCTTGATTCATTCATTGATAACAGAGAAACAAGATGAGAACCAGAGTTGTCTGTAATTGCTTGATTCATCATTGATCACGACTGATTATAAAAAGATTACAAACTCTCCTAGCCTCTCATTTGCTAATTGACTTCTTCCTTATTGCTAAATCAGGCGTCTGCATGATTTCCATGCATGTTCCTGCGCTTAATTCCGGAGCTGCATGAACTCCTAGGCCTCTCCTTGCCATCTAGCCCCTATTCTTGCGCCTATAACTATTCCCTACCATGACAACAGACTAGAGAGTATTCAGTCTGAACCGATGTTGTTCGACCATTCTTCTAAATGTTTAATGCATCTTCCCAAGATTATGTAAAATCACTTGACCTCTACCATGGATATCAGGGAACGAATGTAAGATGCCTGATATGACTATAGAGATGGGCTAAATCTTCATAAATAATTGGATATCCCAAAGTTCACAAGAATCAATAACATTGCAGAACCAGTTGAACTCTTTTTACACCATTGAGCGAATAAAACAAATCACTGCTGTCCTTGGGAAAAATTTATTAGAAACATCCTCGAAAGTCTGACAGTACTTGTCATGTGGGGGCGGAGGAGGGCCTGTGGCCCAGAGCACGAGATGCCGCCAGGGGAGCTCCCAAGGGCGTGCAAGAGCCCAAGGAGGCACATGCGGCTGTAATTAATAGTGTTTAAGAGTTAGTTGAGAGATTAGAAGCTAAGGCAGGGCTAGAATCAAGGAGCCAGCCTCAAGGGCGTGCAAGAGCCCAAGGAGGCACAGGCGGCTGTAACCAATAGTGTTTAAGAGTTGGTTGAGAGATTAGAAGTTAAGGCGGGGCTAGAATCAAGGAGCCAGCCTCCTATATGTATCTGGTACTCGGTTGAGATGAATCAAGCAATGAACAACAAACAATCCAGTTGCCCTCCAGATATTCTAGTCTCCCTCCACGCTGACTTTGCCCGGCCTTCCTGTTGGCAATGGTTATCCTCCCTATCCCCGATATGACTATGGTTCATAGCATCTAGTATCATGACCATAGTCACATAAAACTGGTTCACCACCTTCGACCCTCGACCCGGGTCGTCGACCCTGACTCGGGTTCACAGGTTCATTTTTGACCCGAAGCGTAAAAATCTCTCGCAAGTAGCGTACCACTTGTGACTATGATCATGACTCATGAGTCAAGGATCCTTTCCTATGGCTTCTGCTGTCAGTCATCCATCACCATCATGTGATGAGCCAATCACTGCCCTCGTTGAGGGGACTCGCCATCTCGCAGAGGGGATGGATCGCTTCGTCGTGATGTTCAACCACTACCGTGCTCACACGGAGAAGTCAGAGCATGAACTCCAAGCAACGGTGCAGCTACAGGTGGCAGCGCGAGGGTTCCTGGTAAGGCACACCACAAAGAAGATGCGGGCAGTGATCAACCCTGCACCTTCAACGATCCCATCCACCGCATCATTAGGTGGCGCCGCAACACACACTGTCCATACTGCGCTCACGACAAGTATGGTTATGCCTACAAGCTATGTCGACGCCCCACCAGATCACAAGTTTCCCATTATCTCAACAAGCGGCGGATGTTCACCAAAATTCTCCAGGCTTGATGAGTTGGATGTGGTCATGTGGCACCGCCAACAACACCAGCCATCTCATCTGTTCTGTCATCTGTTTTGGTGTTGCTGGACAGGCCCAGCGTACTGGTTGACTACTACATCCTGAAGCTAGCTATTGGGCTCTTCCCATGGGATCCAAGAGGACATAGTTGTCATTCAAATTTATTTCATATTTTAGTTTGTTTCAATAACAAAGGTAAGCCGAGATGTAAAAGGCTTAACCTATGGTCACATTAAGTAGGTCTGCGGCAGCTCGTGGGCGAGCTGCTCCGAAAGGGGGGAGAGATGTCATGCGGGGGCGGTAGTATAGCCGCCGGCCCAGAGCACGAGATGCCGCCAGGGGAGCTCCCAAGGGCGTGCAAGAGCCCAATGAGGCACAAGCGGCTGTAATCAATAGTGTTTAAGAGTTGGTTGAGAGATTAGAAGTTAAGGCAGGGCTAGAATCAAGGAACCAGCCTCCTATATGTATCTGGTACTCGGTTGAGATGAATCAAGCAATGAACAACAAACAATCCAGTTACCCCCAAATATTCTAGTCTCCCTACATGCCGACTTTGCCCGGCCTTTCTCTTGGCAATGGTTATCCTCCCTATCCCCAATATGAACTAAGGTTCATAGCAGTACTTATGATTTTCTCTGTTTAAATGTGCCCGTATTGATTATAGTCTTGTATTTTTATGTAGTTTTTCATGGATGACTGCCTCCAACAACTGATGGATCAAATTGATGCTGGAGAAGGAGAGCAGTTGAAGAACTTGATACTGAGTGAGAGACTCTCAAAACTTGTTAGGATGAGGCTGGAAATGCAGGCACCTTATATATCTAAGTGGCCTCAAGCACTGAGTATCCAGGTGTGCCATAGTCTTCTTTGTTTGGGGCTTGGAGTTTAGTTCAGTTGCATGGTTCTAATAGCAGCTATATCCTGTTTGCCAGTCTCAACCAGCAAACGTCTCAACAAGCTTGAAGCAGCGAGCTGTCCTGGTCGATGAGATATGGCATGCTGCTGGAGATTCTGGATCAGATATTGATTGGTATGTCAAACGTACAGTACTTGGTGGTATCTACTCAACCTCAGAGGTGTATATGTTGACAGACAATTCTCCAGGTTTGCACTTCTCAATAGCTCTATGTTGGTTTCCAATTCTTGTTTCATTCTAAAATTGACTTCAGTAATTTTTCCTCTGCAACAACTTGACAGCAAGGGTTGAAATGAAAATGTTTCTGGTAAACTAGTTGAACTGAAAGTGGTTCAGAACGCAGATCGCGCATCGGACGCTGCCGACTTTTCCACTGTTTCTTTATTGCTTTTGCCGCCTCACTTTTTTCGCTGTTCCTTTGTTGTTTTTGTTATTATACAACTAAAGCACGGAAGAAAAGCAGTGCTAAACTGAAATACAGGTTTTTGCTAGTTCAGTCTTGAAAAAGCACAAGATGCAATTAATAATGTGGTTTCTTGTCTTGTTTGGTGTTTGTTTGACCACATCCTACTACAGTAAAAAAATCAATTCAAAGTATTATGAGATTCTAGACTGTCAAGATGTACTGCTGTTTATATGATTGTATACTAGCGTTTACATGTTAATGTATCGTTCCCACTTCTGGCACTTGGCAGAGTTCCGCGATACTTGGACGTTTGTGAACCGCAGAATAAAGGATGCTCTTGATCTTCAGAAAACATTCCAAGAGGTAAGCATATTGTGAGCTCAAATTGCATCATCACATTCATGAGCTGTTTCACCATGTTACGTGTCCTCAGTCTTTGTACCAAGTACAGTATTTAACCTGTTTAACTGAAACCATTTTTTCCTCAGGCCGCATACCTGGCTGAAGCCGTGGGAGCAGGCATGGGCAGCACCGTGCAGGGTGTTCTCAACAGGGTCTTCCAGAAACGTAGTGGATGAACTTTTTCTTTCCCAAACACGTAGTGGATGAACTAAGTCCGTCTTTTTGCAAGCTGCATAGGATAAAGCACATTTTCCCGTTCACCAAGTGGCGTATGTTTACAATAAAGCAAATGGTGATGTGGTTGAGATGCATCACGTTAGGGTAGAAAGTGAAGATGTGTTTGGTGGTGATGTTGAGCTGCATGGTTTTTCAAATGGGTGCTGTCAGATCGCGCAGTCGCATGTGCTGGCTCTGACGCTGGTGAGCGACATCAACGCCAAGCACTCCAGCGAGAGCCAGCAGCTCTCCTGCGTGTTTCGTGTGTGCGGGTGTGGGTGTGTGATCTGTACAGGGGCTCTAACCCTCCTTTCTCTTTCTCTTAATATAATGATACACAACTCTTTTGCTTGTTCAAGAAAATGGCCATTGGGAGTTGTCGGAAGCCGCGCAGGTGAAGGCACTGTTAGACGCGGGCGGCCTTCGGCGGGGAGCTTCACATCCTGGTGCCATTGGCGCCGGTGTTTGACGACAACTGCCCGCCGCTGGCAGAGACTAGCTAGCGACTAGCGAGCGAGGTACAACGCTCGACGCCATGTTCGGCACAAGAGGGATGCACTGTGAATTTCGATGATTATTTCTTGCTTGCTGTTGCAATTTCTTTAGTTTCTTGGATTGGTGGCGGCTGCTGCAGTGCTGCTAGCTCGCGCCTGGTCGGTCGTGGACTAGAGGGTGCGTTTGGTTTCAGAGCCAACTCGCCTGACCTCACCTTGCCCTGCCAGTGCTAACAATGAGAAGCTTGCCCAAGCTGGCGAGCCGTTTTGCCTCTCCCACAAAAGCAAGGGAAATCTGGCTAGCACAAACCACCTCTCCCACAAAAGCGAGGGAGCACAAACCACTGAGACAGGCATGCAAGAAAACCAAACGGTTTGACTCGTTTAGAAATCTCGCTCTGCAAGGCAGCACAGTGCCGGCCCAGAAACCAAACGCGCCGTCACTAGCTGGTGCGTGCGGGTGGAGAAAAGAGTGATCCAATCTGAAATGAGTATGACGTGGCAGTTTTAAAAATAAAGAATGAGAAATTTAAAAAGGTTGTTGCATAACTCTATTTTTTAAAAAGTATTTTATTTTAGAGAATGGTTAAACCATAGATTTTAGAATCTAATTTTTACATAATCCCTTGGAGTTGCTCTCGGTCAAACCTAATCCTGATGGCACAATTAGTTTCCTTTTGCATGCACGTTAGTTTCCTTTTGCATGCTTCATTTCGATTAGCTCTGATGATTATGGTTGCAAATTTTCCATGTCATTTGCCATTAATATCAATGCAATATAGACTTACAATTATAAACATGTACCTATCACAACTTTAAACGTGTGTTTTGGGCCTAGCCCGCACGCTGCTTGAAGTAGCTAGGAGCCAGGCCCCGGAGGAACTGCCCTCCCCCTCGTTTCTCCAGAGCCCGACTCTGTCAGGACCCGTTACCTTCACCTCCCGAGTCGCGAGTTTCCCTCGTCTCTCCCGATTTCTCTTCACCCACCGCCGGCTGTACGTCCACGCCGGCCCCACAACCGCGAGCACGGGCCTTCCTCCTCCTTGCCCTGGCCTTCCTGCTCCTCCAGGTGCCCCTCCGCCACCGCACGCATCTACTGCGGCTGCCCCTCGCCCTCGCCCTGCAACCTCGCGGCCGTCGACAACGCTGTGGACAACGGCAGCCACAAGCCAAGCAAGGCCGTCACCGCGTCCGTGTACCGCGCCAAGATCGCTGGCCACTCGCGCGTCGTGACGGTGTCCTGGTCCCGCGACCTCCTGTCGCACACGTTCGCCGTGGCCATCTCCGGGGCCGACGGCATGTCCGCGGAGTGCAGAGTAGAGCTCCGGCTGTGGCAGTTCCGGCGCCAGGCCGGGTCGTGGCGCGTGGAGCTCTGCGGCGGCGCGTCGACGGCCCCGACGCCCGTGCACGTGCTGTGGGACCTCTGGCGCGCTACTACCATTGCCCCGGACGAGGTCGAGGACAGTGAACGCGAGAGTAGAGAGGAAGCAGTACGCAGCGAAGGCCGCGACGAGGACGCCGACGGCGGCGGAGTAGTCGCACGGGTAGAAGCTGTCGCAGTAGTAGTGGTAAGGGCAGGTGACGAAGTCGGTGGTCTCCTCGAGTTGCCACCTCATGCACTTGAGTATCTGCCTCGTCACTGCGTCGCCGCCGCCGACACCGCCGTGCTCGGCCGCTCTCCACGCCGAGGTGTTGCACGCAACGTGTTCGTGAAAATGCCTAAACCAAGGTATCATGGATGCAGTGGAAGTAACTCTACCCATGTGCTTTTGAAGGTAAGCCTACACAAGCGTCCAGGCAAACAAACACAAATCTGCGAGACAGGCTCTGCTGGGAAGTTGGACCAAACAGCTGCAATGGTCATTCTTGGCCTGGCTAGGCTGGTCCGACCAGGCTATCCTAGTGCAGGCAAACGAACACACCCTGAGTGACCAAGTAGTCGAGTGACCAATGGCCCAGTGATCGTATCTTATTAACAAAATAATTCAAAAACCACATCTTACTAAAATAGAGCCTCGACTCATAAACCCATACTTCTTGCACGGACATGGATGCTAGTAACATTAAAGGGAATAAGGATTTACATAAACATTTTTAGTTTATGACTTCTTATCTCTTTTGTCAGGTTTTCTGTCATGCGTGTGATTTTCCCTATACTTGTGCATAAGGGAAATATAAACTTAACAATAATAATATATATTAATAAATGTGAAACAAAGTAAAAGAAAATTTCATAGACTTTCAAAACTTCACCTTTTCCTACCACTAAGTTGTCCTAATTCTAATCTAATTAGAAACAAAATTTATTAAATTAAAACTTGGTTGAGTCAGTTGGAGATGGCAATGGATCAAAGTGCAACATTTTATAACGCTTGCCCTCTTGCAACACCATGTAAGTGAAAATTTACATCCGTGGTTCTAAGTTTTGGGCAACCGTTAGATGTGTTTTTTTTAGAATAACCGTTAGATGTGTTGCTTGCACAAAGTAATATATCATCATGACTGCATCATAAGTATAGAAAGATGAAAACAAGTAATTATTTCTCTTCTCTTTCACACATCTAATCATTAACAAAGAAGTACCGTAGTTATACAAGCTCTTGAAATAGACTAAAAACTTAAGACCTACTGTAAGTACCAAACGTGTGGTAACTTGACGTAGACATTTAATTACATAGATTGTCCCTTATATTCTGGGACTGTTTTCAACAGGTGATCCATAAGAACACCTAAATGCAAAATGCGGTTCTGACAGAGTACATATACAGGAGACTCATTTTGGATGTCAGGAGAGGCACAACCTAAATCTGAGTATCCTCTCTCTTGGAGACATATTTGTTCTCTTGTGGGTTTTATTGTTAGAGAAGACAAAAAAAAAAGGTATTGAGGCATTTACCTGTAGCGCTACCAAACATGAAACCGGTCTTATATTTTGGATTCCCGAGATAGTCTAGGCATCCATATACACTCGTACCCGATTCTTGTTCATCTCGGATCTCGACTCATTGAGGACTGGAGGTGCAATTTACCACCCGCGTTCACACCATGACTGCTATCCTAGAGCCAAAACGTTAACCAAGACTTTGAGTTGTTCAATGTCCGGTTCTAGCTAAATAATCTTGCTAGATGGTTGTCCGGTCCTAGCTAAATAACTTTGTCTAGGACTATTTGTAAGCACCAATATAATTCCTGCTGATGGTGGAACGCAGAAAATTAAGAGAGATTTGCTAACAGACAAATCGGCCCTGACTCCTGAGACCATGACATATATAAGCAACAAAGTTACCATGAATTAGATATTAGAATTATCTGGGGCAGCCAGTGCCCAGACGTTCGGCTGCAGGACGCATCCAGGCGCTGCTCCCAGTCCCAGCCCGCATACGCGGATTTGCTCGCATAGGAGCAGACCGCCCCGCATTGCTCGGTTTCCCTGGCCACTGACATCGCTTCGTTTCCCGCGCCGCGCCCGCTCCTGCTCCGTTTCGCGCACATAGGAATCCACGCAGCCGCCTGTGGATGTGCGCCACAGATGCATCACGGTGACACATGGCGGTGCCCAGCGGTAGGTAGGTCTCATTGCAACATGTGCAACACTAGATCTACTTTTGCAACATCCAAATAAAACACTTGCAACATATGTCCGAAACAGCTAAAACAACGAGAAAATATATGTCTAACACACTTAAAAACACTTGAAAAGCCATTGCAAATATATACAACATCTAGATGAAAACACTTGCAAATATGTATCAAACACCTGAAACACTTGAAAATATACGCTTGCAACATGCATGTTATGCAACATCAAGATCTACTTCTGTAACATCCAGATGAAAGACTTGAAACATACGTTTGAAACACTTAAAAACATATGCTTGTAACATGAAACATACACTTATAATATATATATATATATATATATATATATATATATATATATATATATATATATATATATATATATATATATATATATATATATATATATATATATATATATATATATATAGCCATTGCAACATACACAACATCCAGATGAAACACTCGAAACATACGTCTAAAACACTTGAAAACACGATATTACCGGCGGCCACTGCCTACCTGGTGGAGAACTACGATAACTAGCGAGCGGTGCTCGGGTGCAGTGGAGAGGGAGGATGGTAGCAAGCGGGCAGCTAGGTGCGGTGGAGAATGCCGCGCTTGAGCAGTCATCGTGGACCACGCCGCATCGGCAGAGAACTCGGTGGTAGGAGCGGGAGCGCCACCAGGTGAGCGGAGATGGTGGTGGCAGCAGCGGGAGCGCCACACGCGCACGACGTGACCGCGGGTCCAGGAGCCATGGCACGAACCGCGTGGTGGTCGAACCGGCCAGCGTGGAAGCCATCGCCGGTGACGAGCTCGGTCGGGGGGTGCATCGAGTGGAGCTCCCGTGCATACGGCTAGGGGCAGGGCGGAGCTCACTTAGCCACACTAGCTACGGAAGGCAGCCACGGCTCGCCACGCAGGAAGGCAAGAAATCAGCTCAGCAGCGGCGAACGACGGTGTGCATGCCCTGGTTATCCGTACAACGTCATACAACGACAGTAGACGGTGATGGAAAAGCGAGATGAGAGGATAAGGCATGAGAGAAATAATAAAGTAAGCCTACAGAGATATCTGAGTTTGCTTGTGAGAACCTCGCTTATGGGTCCGCTGTTACCACCGAAATAGATATTAGAATTATAGATTTTGTTAAATAAAGTGTTGGAGCCGCAGGTCACTCATGTGATCACGCAGACTAGCTGCACATCTTGTTAACGATATATTTGCTCATAATTTAAAAGATGCTATTTTTTTCGTCGCTTAATTAATCGAAATAAATAACGAAAGTATATATATCTACAAAATTGGAGAAAGATAAAAGTTCCTGAAAAACAAGAGCAAAATCGTGGGGAAACGGTGGTCAAAGTAGTGATGAAAGCGGACGGAAACGAACGGAAAATCGCTCTACCGTTTTCATTTTCATATTTTTAAACGGAAACGGGAGCGGGAGCCGGACAGCCGGGAACGAAAACGGTAGCGGAATAAACGGTAATACGAAAACGGGTAAATACGGTCGGAAAATAGACGGAAACGAACGGTAAGCGGAAACTTAAGCCGGAACATGTATGCCGCATATAAAATATATACTGCCCAGTGCCCACACATAAATACGCTCGTAGATGAATGAATTATCAGATGATGAAAGGGCGGACACTGGCACACTGCTGTGCACTCTACCAAAACAAAAAGATGATGACTTTAATATATATGTGACATGTCCACACAGATGAAAAGAAAAATAAAAGCAACTCAGGCATGTGCTTTCATGGCCCAACATCTCTAAAAAAAACAGGCCCAACAGGCCCATCCCGTATTGAAGAAAAACGGGACGAAAAACGGGATATCCCGGTTAAAAACGGGATACCGCAAATACGGACGGACAAATGCTCTACCGTTTTCGGTCCCGTTTTCGTTTACTCCGTCCCGTTTTCGGTCCCGTTTCCGTTTATCCCGAAAAAAACGAAAACGGTCGGAAAAAAACGGCATACGGTTGCGGACGAAACGGGATTCATCCCGTCCGTTTTCATCCTTGGGTCAAAGCGACCAAAAAAGTAGATCCAATTCCGGCGGGCAGAGGGCCCAAGCGCTACCGCGCTGACGTCGCCTGCCTGCGGCTGGTGCCTCGTCGACGGCTGCTGCGATGCTGTAAAGTCTAAACTTCCTCACTCCCCCTCGCCGCCGGTTCCGACCCAGCCATGGGGACGGCGGCGCCGGCGATGATGCCGATGGAGGACCTTGAGGCGGCCATTGCCGAGCTCCCTGCCAAGAAGGACGCCCTGCGCGAGGCCTTCGACAGCCTCGCCGCCTGCTCGCCCTACCCGCTCCCCTTCACGTGGGAGGACCTCGACGCGCACGTCTCCTCCGTCCAATCCTCCATCTCGCGCCGGTTCCGCCAGCTCCGGGCGCTCGAGGCCGCGCGCCCAGGCAGCACTAGTAAGAATAAGGAAGGGGCTAACGTGGTGGAAGAAGAAGAGGTGGAGGAAGAAGAGGAGGTGGTGGTGGTGGTGGAGGAAGAAGAAGAGGTGGAGGAAGAAGAGGAAGAGGAGGTGGTGGAGGAAGAAGAAGAGGAAGAGGAGGTGGAGGAGGAAGAAGAAGAGGAAGAGGAGGTGGAGGAGGAAGAAGGAGAGGAGGAAGAGGAGGAGGAGGAAGAGAACGACAAGCAGATGAAGGAGGCCGACGACAACACTGGCAATCAAGCCAAGGAAGATAAAGATGGCGGCGAGGATAACAAGCGCAAGCGGGAGGCCGACGAAGAGGCGGTCAGAAGAACAACACTGTGAAGCTTTGTGCGAGGGTCTTGGGCTTGCAGACAGGGCCACAGGTATGGAGCTATCTCCGTTCATAGTCATATATTTTTTTTAAATTTCTGCAATTCTGTTCAATTTTCTCGTGTTTGATCGTGACTATGGTGTTCTGGTGATTGTCAATAATGTTTCATAAACTAGGTTGATTGAAAGTGCTGGTACAATGTTTTTTTTAGATGAAACTGGAGGGGCAAAAAGCCCCTACAGGAATTTTATTGAAGAAAGTAGCAAAAACAGACGTGCTGATACAATGTTCTTACGTCATTTATAGCACCATAAAAGCTTGATTATAGAAGACCACATTCCTGCAAAGGCACGAGAAATGCCTCTTGCAGGCAGGTTATTCTTCCATAGTGGATATAATGCAGTGTGACTAGTTTTGGAAAGGCTTAATATCTGATCTTGTCATCCAGAGTTTTCTTATGGTTCAAGCATGTTAGTTTTTTTTTATCTTCTACTGCGTAGCCACATGGTAGAATATTGTAGATGTGCACCTAAAAACTATATAGCCGAATAAAAGAAATCATATTTGTAAGAAACAGGGAACTATTCTGATCCATCTTTGGATTTTGTACTAATCAATGGTATGTGAAATTTTCCCAATTTGACTTTCTTGAAATTTTGGTAGCAGATAGTGTTAGTAGCAAAGGTACAAAAGATGCAGACAAAGGACCATTTGACACAACTCATACATGTTTGTTGCACCGGGTGCTATATCTTTGCCTAATCGATTAACATGTATTCCTGAGTAATACCTGCTTGATCATGCAAGTGTTTGATCTCTGGCTGCAATGCTCCAATGCTATGTAACTATTCATAACTAAGATTTAACAGTTATTAAACTATTCACTACTGTAAAAGTTTCTAGTCTCCACACATTCTTTGTTTCTACTTTCTAGACACAACACCTTTGGCTCACCATTGACAGCAGCATCTCAGACACCACCAGGTGGTAGGCCTCAACCATTCTGATCCTTTGGCCCGGACTTTCACATCAAACGCCAAAGAAATTAGTTTTTGAATTCCTAAATTTTCATTAAAATAAGAGTGCTTATTGTTGGACATGTATGTGGATGTGCAAGGCTGCTACTGGAGGTTTTTGTTTATTCCCAATTGATATTTTGTCTTTCACTATGTTCAATAGTCAATGTAAGTATCAAAGATCAGTGTAGAATATATACAATATGCATCAAATGATGGTATTGAAAAATATAGTTGTCAGTTGTCGCTAATGTGGGACATCAACCAAAAGTTACTCAAGAAAGCACCACCAATTATGTTCACCATGTTGTTCTTTGGTATTGTGCCTTCATGAGACTGTTCCATGAAGGTGTGCTTACTAAGGTTGAAAATGGATGGAAAAAAATCCTGTTGTGACCCGTCCCGTTTTCTATTTTGTTCCGCCCGTTTCCGTATTTGTGGGATTCCATTTCCATAAATTAGAGGGGTTTTTCCGCCTGTTTCCGTGGAATCCCGTTTTTATCCAGAATTGACCCGTATTTATTCCGTTTTACTCTCATTTTCAATCTATGTGAGATATGTCCAGAAATCGATATGTTCATAAACCTACTGATCACAAATTATGCATGTTAACATATTAACACATGGCATGCTAGTGAATATTGGACCGATAACTTCGTACGTGTATACTATTTTGTAACTTTGTTCATGTATGGTCGAGAAAATTTGATCATGTTATTCTAACTTATTTTTCCAGCTCTTGACCTGATCCCGTTTCCGCTAAAAATATAGAAACGGAAACGGGAGAGGAGTTTTTCCACCCGTTTCCATCCGTTTTCATCCCTAGTGCTTACATGCTTTCCTTTGCTGCTAGCCTGTCATTTGTCAATACAATCTGTGAAAGAGTCTGAATCCTGTGACCAAAATGGCAATTCTGTTCATTATTGCATCTCACGTGGTAACTGATATCAACCAAAGTGGTAGGTTTATATGGATATACTTTTGAATTTGGATAGAAACCCTAGTTTGCTTAGTATATCAAGTATGTACATCAGTTGATTGTCTGGTCTGTAGCTGTAATGCATTTTTGTATGTTTATTATTGCTTAGCCATTATTTGAACTTTTTTCACTGTTTTCATACGCAGCTAGACTTAATGCATTGGCCTCTATCTTTACATTTTCAGTTTGATTCTGACAGAAATGTAGGCACTCATCTCCATGTCTGTACCTCATTCGCAATGCAAGGGTTTGCCTTCTTATTAATGTTTCCTCTTGCCTTCATCTTTTCTGCAGATTTAATTGACTATATGATTGGAAATGAGCAGCATCTCGAAATTTTTCATTTGGTACAAATTTTAAATTTGGAGGACAAGTATCCTCCATTTTCTCTTCTCAATGGATACATTGAGAATGCCAAGCAGACGACTTCTGTGGAGATATTTAGAAAGAATGAAACACACAAGTCCTTGGTATGAACTAGCCCTTGTGACACTAAAATCAAGTATTTCACTGACAGGAATTATATGACGCCCAGGGTAGCACAAACCCTGGACATCCAGGCCATTATGCTGTAACGTCAAAATTTGTTCTGACGGAGACAAATTTGAGGCCGCTATTCATCTGTTGACAGATTTTTTAGGGTGGGAATGCATACCTCCTCCGGGATGCTGATCTCATTCTTTTCCATGTCTGGTGATCTCCAATAACTCTGGCAGGTTATAGTTTCAGGTTGGGGTATGAGGTTTTGGTTTTGGGGATCTTGGTGGCCTCCATCTGTAGAGGTATGGCTGAGGGTTGCAGGTAGTTCGCCGGCCTGGTAGTGGGCAGAAACACGAGACGGTGGTGGACAGTGGTTGGGTAGGCATGGAGGTGGGGGCATTGTGCTCGAAATGGTTAGTGCCGTCCATGGTGGAGGGCAGCAGAGGTGGGGGGAGCAGGATCCATGGTGAGGGAGGGAGGCACTGTGCATGTGGCACATTGGGTGGGTGGGGAGTCGGGACGGACGGAAGAGGCATGGGTGGGGATCGAGACGATGACGGCTCTGTTTCCCTTCTACAATGAAGGCCAGGATGTCCAGTCCAGGATGCTCATCCTGGTGGACATAGAAACCGGGTTGTTTCAGTGATCACCTTAATCATATCTTATAGCATTGTGGTTTTACTACAGATTGTGGAACAAGTTCTGTTGTAGATATAAATGTGTATTGATCAGATAAATCTGCTTTCTTATCAACTATATTTCTTTCTGTCTTTTGTTTCCTTTTCACATTTACAGTGAAGTAAGTAAGAAAGCACATACACATTCTGCACTAGCACACTTGCCTGCACATGAACCTATCTGATTCACACCCCTAGAAAGCCATATACCACTGGTAAATGGGGAACATAGTCACACATATTGACATAGATATGGTGTCTAGATTTCAATCCAGGGTGGAGTCACAAAACTCCACCCCACCAAGAGGTGGGTACTCAAATTTGTTGTTTGTTAGCTGAAAGGTTTTTGCATCTTGCCTATGTGCAGAACTTTGCTATACCAAAGGAACTATGGATTGCACATCATCTAGCTGAGCAGAAACTTGCTGATTCTAGGCAACGCAGTGCTATCATAGCAGAAATTAATTATTTGATGAGTAAATATGAAAAGGAACTAAGGTCAGCAAATCCCTCAATGCCCTCGACATGGGATTCACAGCAGCCAACGAAACATAAAAGAGGAAAAGAGGAAGAGGAAGCGCAAGAAAGAGGAGCAGGAGCACCATGAGGAAGCACAAGACAACCAGCAGCAGCAGGAACAGAGCGAAAACAAGTTTTTTTTTTGAAACTTAAACGGGGGAGAGCTTCCCCACCTTTTCATTCCAAATGCGCACGCTTAGAACTCTAAGCGCGGTGAAGAGTTTGAAATACAGCCACGGAGATGGGCGTACCAGCCTAGAAGGCCGTCTACATGATCAGAGGGGAGGCATTTTCGCCAAGTTACAAGATCATCACACACCCGGGAGATAATTAAACGACTACAAAATTTTCTTCACGAAAAACATGGCCATTGCGACCGTCCCAGATCCTCCACAAGATCGTCAGAAAGATGAACGGCCAGAGCGTCCGTTCAAGTGTGGAACACCGGCCATGTGTATTGTCGCCCAGATTGAGGCGCTGTCGCTGCATCCGAAGAACACATGCTCCCTGTCCTCCGATTGGCGTGAGCAGCGCTCACAATTGTCGGTGTCAATGACGTTTTTAGCGTGCAGATTGACCTTTGTGCTGAGCCGGTCCTTGAAGTACAGCCAAGCGAACACCTTGACCTTGTTGGGCAGCTTCGTCTGCCAGACTCGTCTCCCGTTGATGTCATTGGCGTCCCCGCTGGTGTCCAGAGCAGCATAGGCGTCTCTTGTTGTGTAGGGGCGGCCGGTGAGCTTCAGCAAGCGTACGTCAGGGCTGTCGTCTAGGTGAATGTCCTGCAGGGAAGAAAGCAGGCTGTCTAGCTGTTGGCTAGCAGCATTAGTGAGGCGGGGTCGCAGGCGCAAATCAAAACCGTTTTGGAAGACAAACTGCACCGAAACGTTAGGCACGATGGTGTGAGAGAAGAGGGCGGAGTGGGTGGAGCAGAGAGGACCATCAGGAAGCCAGTGATCAAACCAAAAAGAGGTAGCAGCCCCATTACGAACGCAGACGGTGGTGATGGAGCGGTAGGTGTTTAGTTCATCATTGATAATCCGGCGGAGAAAACCTGAGGAGCTACTATCAGTAACGGAAGAGGGGGAGGAAACATCCAGGAGCTAGGCTTTCCAACCAGTTTGTTCATCACTGAAAAGTTTGTCGATGAATTTCATCAAAAGACATCGGTTCTGAAGCTCGAGGTCTTTCACACCAAGCCCACCTCTGTGCTTAGGTGCTTGAACAGCATCCCAGGCCACCAAGCAGCGAGACCCATGGCAGGACTCTTCACCGGTCCAGAAGAATGCATGACGACGCTTATCAATGGCTTTGATGACAGTCTTAGGGATGTTGAGGGCAGACATGTAATGGAGGGGCAGAGCGCTGAGAACAGAAGTGCAGAGAGTGAGACGCCCGGCCCGATTAAGGAGAGACGCCCGCCAACCAGATAAGTATTTGTCACGAGAGGAGAGGAGAGGGAGGCAATCAACAACAGAGATTTTGTGGGGGGACAAAGGGAGACCGAGGTAAGTTTGAGGAAAAGATGAAACGGTGGTTCCGAAAGAGGAGGCCAAGACCGCAGCATCGTGGTCAGGGACTGCAATGGGTAAGAAGGTCGTTTTGTGATAGTTGATAGCAAGGCCAGTGGCATGTTCAAACATTTGAAGGATTTGTTTGGCGGCAGCGACAGCAGGTGTAGTGCATCTCATGAAGATTAGCGTGTCGTCCGCGTATTGAAGGATGGAGCAAGGGTTGTCAGGAAGGACTGGATGGCGGATGTCTGCAGCAAGGGGATGGGATTGAAGCAAGCGTCTAAGAACATCTGCAACGATAATGAACAGGTAAGGGGATAGAGGGTCGCCCTGACGAAGGCCACCTCTGCAGTTGATCCAATTGCCCGGGTCGCCATTAAGAAGAACAGCAGTCTTCCCAGTCCCGAGCAAGTCACTGATCCAAGCACACCATTTCTCGGTGAATCTACGACAATTCATGATTTTGATCAGGCTATCCCAGGCAACACAGTCAAAGGCCTTGTGGAAGTCCAACTTTAGAACAATAGTAGGACAGTTCCTCCGATAGCAACAATTCAGGAGGTCAGCTGCATAAACGAAGTTATCTGCAATGCATCGCTCATGAACAAACCCGGACTGGTCTGAACTGATGAGAGATGGTATGACAGGTTGGAGCCGGCTCATCAGTACCCTGGATATGCTTTTCAGTGTTGTATTTTGCAAAGCTATGGGTCTGAAGTCTTGTGGGCGGCAAGCTTCCTCCTTTTTGGGCAAGAGCACCAAGTAGGATCTGTTGAGTCTCTCAAGGTCAGCATCATGAGAGTGGAAGGCAGCAAACAGGGCGTTGATATCCGAAGAGACCGTCGGCCAGCAGGCTTTGAAGAAAAGTGAACCGAAACCGTCAGGTCCGGGGCTGGCGGTGGAGTGCATTTGTCTGAAGGCTGCGTGGATTTCATCAGGTTCAAAATGTGCATCAAGTTCCTCCAGGGACAGCGCACCCTCTGGGTAAAGGGCATCCAGATCGAAGTCCCATGTCGTAGCTGTCACTGAACCCAGCAAGTCCAGGTAGAAACCATGCAGAACAGCTGCTTTTTGTACATGTCCATGAATTTCAGAGCCGTTATGTTCGATGAGCTGAATTGTATTCTGTCGGCGTCGTTGGTTGGCGCACACATGAAAGAACCGCGTGTTCTCATCCCCTTCCACCGCAGCTCTGACCTTGGCTCTTTGTTTCCAAAGCAAAAGTTTGGCGTGTGTAGTCTGGCTAAGGACAGTAGTGACCACCGTGCGCAAGTTGGTTTCAGGAATGGATAGCAGCCGATGTTCCTCGACCTGGTCAATTAGATTGATCACTAACCTGCAGTCAGTCTCTTGCTGGTTGATGTTGGATTGTTGTTTTGTCTAGAGTTTCAGTGCCCGTCTCGTATGCTTGAGGCTAGCGGCAATGGCACCAGCCGGTTCACTGTTCCCCGTCCGACAATGCCAAGCGGCGTCAACCACCCCTGTGAAAGCAGTGCAGTGAATCCAGTAGTTTTCAAAACGGAAGAGTTTAGATTTAGGGATATGAGTTGCAATGTCGACGAGAAGGGGAACGTGATCAGAAGTGCGCCTGGTGAGAGAGGAGAGGATGGAGTTAGGAAGGGTGGCATCCCAGGCAAGGTTGATGAACGCACGGTCCAGACGTTCGAGTGTGGGCGTGGCGCGCTTATTGGACCAAGTGTATTGTCTGTCGAGCAAGGGGAGCTCAATCAGACACATCCCGTTGATGCATTCGTTGAAGGCGTCCGCTTCAGATTGATGGAAGTTAGAATTTTTTTTTTTCGTGAGCGTAGCGTATCATGTTAAAATCTCCAAAAAGGATGCAGGGGGAGTTCGGAGGGGGAGTGAGGGACTGGAGCTCGAGGAGGAAGGATGGACGGTGCTCAGGGGTGGAAGGGGCGTAGACGTTAGTAACAACGACAGAGAGGTGGGAGGTAGTGGAGGAGAAACAAATGGTGAGAGTGTGGGGAGTGAAGGAGACATTGGTAAAGCGAAACATAGAGGTGTTCCATGCAGTGAGGAGGCCGCCAGCGGTCCCATTGGCCGGGGAGAAGGATGAGGCATCGAGACGACAAGGGATGAAGGATCGAAGTTTGAGGGGGGAGATGGAGCTCAGCTTAGTTTCCTGAAGCAAGACGATGTCGGGCGCAGCAGACAGTAACTCAGACAACACATTGCCACACTTTATATTGTCATTCAAGCCCCGGACATTCCAGCTACAAAGTTTGATGCTTCTATTCATCGCTAAGGCTTCCTACACCATACACAGGACGATGCATACTAGCATTCGTCATCCTCTTTACATTATTCATGCAGCAACAAACGCTGCAGCGACTGGGTGTAGTCTCGTTCCTGTGAAGCATCACGACATGGTAAACTTCGTAGCGCTACTACTAGCTAAAACAAAAATGGAGCACAAGTGCTCGCTGGCGTAGTAGTAGGCGCTCCCCCCCCCCGACTGTCTCCGATCAGCTGCATCAGTTGCCGGAAGGCGGCATGGCCGCCTCACCCGAGATCCCGGCTATCTCCTCCTCACTGGCACCATCAGCTGCATCAACAAGAAAATAAGGCGCAAGTGACTGGAGCAGCAGCAGCAGCATATGAAACCGCCAAGGCCAGCTACCCTTAAGCTTACCGACACCTGCTGTTCCTCTGGTTCTGAATGTAGCTCAGATCCAATACTTTGGGCATCCTTACGCCGCTATGCCTGGAGTTCAGAATTATCCTGCCCAGCCAGGTTGGCCTATAGCTCAAGGAAGACCATTCGTAATGCAATTCAGATCACCTCAGTATATGGGTCCGCCATTTAATCCCTTTGCCCTTCATCCTCCGTCCTATCCCAGATAGGCCGCGTTCACTTGCCATGCATACCCAAAATATTTCCTCTTTCACCCATCACATCGAATCTTTAGACGCATGCATGAAGCATTAAATGTAGGTAAAAAAAATAACTAATTACATAGTTTGTCTGTAAAGTTCGAGACGAATCTTTTGAGTCTAATTAATCCATGGTTGGACAAATTTTACCAAATAACAACGAAAGTGCTACAGTAACTTTTCACCCAAATTTTCTCAACTGAACACAGCCATAGTGTAGAAGTCCTGGCGTTGTGAAACTACGGTGAAGCGTAGAAGTTATATGAAATAGCCCGGTTCGGTCTGTAAGTGCCTTTGTGTTCATTCGTTATACGTGTCAACAGTTTTTTTCGCAACATGGTTGGTGTTCATTTGCTAATTCCAGACCTGACATACGGAGGTAGCCTTGGGCGTTTATTCTGTTGCTGCAGTTTCTGCCTGCGCTGTTTCCTCTTGCGATTCTTGTTTTGTCTTCTCCTTTCCTGGTTCAATAATGCTACCATTAAGACGTCCAGAAGGCCGAATGCCTCGCTCCACTCGTGCCACTCGCCTAAACAAAGAACCAAATCCCCACGGAAGCTTGTCTCCCCATTCCGCGCTCGTGCAACACGGCTTCACAGCGTCATGCGGCCGTCTCAATCCGCCGCGCTCCTCCATCCTGTGCCGCCACTGCCCGCCATCCCCCATGGCCATTGGCGGAACCAGGGGTGCCAGCAGGGGCAGTGCCCCCCAAACATTGTAGAAAAGTTTTAATACCCTTAAACATTTTCAATTTATAGCACATAAAATCATCAATTCACCTATTTTTCATCACAAAATTATGATCTATCGTTATGAATACTAACGGCTCATGTAAAAACACTTGAGAAGTTCTTGAAACATAAACTTATGTGTATATTTATCATACTTAGAGGTGTCAGCATATTTGTTCGGCCCCCGTAATGAAAATCGCTGGTTCCACCTCTGCCCGCGGTGCCCCCATCCCCGTGGCACCTCCGTCTCCCGCAAAGAGGAGGAATCCTCTGCGTGAGGTATGCTGCCAGCCGCCCCACCAACTGCAGCTGCCGCCGGACCCGGTCGCCAACGCCTTGCCCTCCGCCTCCAAGCTCCATGCGCGTGCTCGGCGAGTGCATCGGCGCCTCCGTCCCCCACCACGCCGCCATGCTCCGTTCTTCGCCGCGCCCATGCTAAGCGGCCAGGAGAGGGGGCGTCATTGGCCAGGCCCAGGCCAGGCTCAGGCGCAACTAGCCACGCCACCATCCTCGGCTACCGGCTGGTCGGAACCGGCCGTCCCCCGCTCTGCGCTGCGTCTTACGGAAGAAGGGTGAAAAACGCATGTTACAAGCGTCGATTTCAAGTGTTTCAAATGTTTCAGAGGTATGTTGCAAGTTTTTCATATAGATGTTACAAAAGTAGATCGGGATATTGCACATGTTGTAATGGTTGTACACGTATGTTGCAAGCTCCGATTCTCAATGTTTCATCATATGTTTTCACACATATGATGCAAGTATTTTACATGGATGTTGCGTATGTTTACAATGGTTTCAAGTGTTTTTTTAGGTGTTTTTGTAAGTGTTTCAGATGCATGTTTCATTTGTTTTCAGTCGCATATTACAATTATTGCACTTGGATGTTTCAAAACTAGATCAAGTGTTGCATCTCCCTGGCCACTTTTCTGCTGTCTCTCCTCGGTGTCAAGCGCGAGAAAGGGGAGGCAGTCCCCACTGGCACGGGCAGGCCCCACGTGCTTGTGGGCCAGCGTAGCAAGCGAGACGTGGATGGGCAGACGCGGGCGTCGGGACGTCCGGACGCTGGCCACGCCTTTTCTGATTTTGCCACATTTCTTCCGGCTCCTGCGGCTCTTGTTGATTTTGAATGTGCTGATGCTGCGTCTCCTGTGGCTTCTGCTGCTGGTGCTGTTTCTCTTTTGGTTTTTGCTGCGGCTCATGTGGCTTTTGCTGCTGCTGCTGCTGGTGGTGGTGGTTTTCCACCTGTTGCATTTGTGGCCGCTGTTATACTCCTCTTGAAAATTGTGCTGCTGATGCGAACTGGCAATGGAGGCTGAAACACCTGCTAGGCTTGTGTATATGCTAAACACCTGTATAGTACAAATATACATATGTACAAGCACAAGTTCCGGTTAGGAATCGGGCATTTTCGTGCCGCCGACATGTCTGCAGCTGAAAATATCATTCGCTTCTCAATGGAAAGGGAACACATCCCTGATCCCTGGCTCCTACCTATGTGATTACAATTTGCATGCACTGAACGCACCAGAGTATGCCCGTTATAACTGTAATTTATCCACCCTGTTCACTTCCATTCCATCGGGTTGTCCAATGCCACTTTCTTCACTTCTGAAGTTTAACAAAAACCTCATTTAGGTTTCAGATGTCAGATCCAGAGTTACCGTTCAACATATGCTACTACTATATTGGTTTAAATGATACCAGAATCAAATTTCTTAAGTAGATAAATTTCGGTATGTTCATGTCTGGTAACCTTTCTCGATAACGCATCATGAATATGATAAATAAATGCAACCAATAGCGCATCATGATCGATGAAAGTAACTTAAGTAAGAGCAGGTAAAAGTAGGTACTGGGACAGGTAAAACGCAAGCCTTCTCTATAACGTTCTAAGCTTTCTATAGAAGCCGGGTTTACCTCTGTCAAAAACAACCGCAGACCTTCTCATAGTATCATCTTTCATTAAACAAGCAAACTAAACACAAAACTTTGCAACCCCCACTGGGCCGTTTCTGGCACTCGACATGATAATCATCTACCGTGCCATCAACTCATACACAAGGGGCCAAATGTTTCACGCATCGTCGACACCGGTCATCGGTTCATTATCCTTGGCTCCATTCCCATCTTCATCATCTGCCTGTGCACTGTTGCTCTCACTGTCCTCGGCGGCGGCAGCTGCATCCTCCATCTGATAATCCACCTTGAAATCATAGTCCGCATCCATGTCGTTCAGCACACTGAACTTGTTCGCCTTGCGTCGTTTCTTCTCTGCTTTCCTCTTGCGAGGGTCGAGTATGCCCTCGGCTGTGTACAACTTGTCGTTCTGCATGCTAGCACTGGCTGCCTTTCTTCCTTGGCGATCATTCACGTCAGACATTTCTTCCTCCCGGCTTTCCTGGGTGGGTTCACTCGGTTTCTTGCAATCTTGGTTAGTGCGAAACAAGAGTCAAATAACAAGGCCAAGCACAATGTTCCTAATACATTCATGTTTTGCTTGGAGCAAAGCATATTGGTATGAAATTCTTGCATATGAATTATTTAGTTCAAATAGAACCTACGGATGATTTATACAAAGTGTTTTCACCAGAGAGCAAGCACTACCCTTTTATCATGATGCCAGTTTCATTATGCTGTTTACAAGGATTATACACAGATGATCTTAAAAAAATTCATGTTGGTCAACAGATTTGAATGGAACCTCCTAACATAAGCTTATAGAGCTGAGTCCGAACCAGCGGCCATGCAAAAACAATCTCACAAAAAACAATTACTTTTAATGTATGCAATGCATCTGGCCATCACAAGGAACAAAACATACGATGGCACCAAATCTACAGTGGTTACCATGTTAAATCCATTAATTCATGGGAAACGGCAAGCGTTAAGATTATTACCTCTAGCATCTCTTCATCAATCCCTGGTGGAGCATTAGGTGGAATCTCAATATGATGGAACTCCTCAATGGACTTCAAACCACCAATATATGAAGACTCAGCTTTGTAAATTTCATCAATATTAAATTCTTTCCCATCTTCTAATATAATCACTGCATCTGAACCCTCCCCAGCATCTCTTTTAGGTGGCAGTGTAAAATATGGTATTTTACCTAAAAACAAGAGGATCATGTTACTATTGGCAAGAATTTACAAAGTTAATGATGAAAGTTTTAAGACATACCTTCATTCCAGTCATGAAGCACAATTCTCGCAGCAGCTTCAACATCCACTACACCACCCTTTTTCAATTTCCCCCGTATAGTTGCTACTTTCTGAAGGAAATCATCAACTGAACCGAAGCTTGGAACCTTGTACAGAGACTGCAACTTCTGATGTGGGCAAATACTTAAGATCTCCTTAACTAGAAACATAAAAAACAGAGAGAAGCATAGAACATGTCAAGTATTGCACTTCTGGTCACATTATATACTAGCTTATTGTCAAATGTATAGTATCTAAAGAATAAAACAATAAGAAGGCTATAACTAGAATAAAAAAAAACTTCAACAGAGCTAACAGAAATGACATAGAAACATGCAAACTAGCTTACCAGGAGTGACTGGACCTTCCATTTTCTCAACTCTTTTGCAGTTTCGGAGGGCTACAGACACACCACTGTTGGAAGATTTGAGCATAACAACACCGGGACAATCCAACAACTTCACCTTCTTGTCTAATTGAACTTCTTGCATTGATCTAGTAACCCCTGGAGTGGAACCGACATTAACCACTCAGGACCTCTTTAGGCTGTTGATCAGACTGCGCAGATCGAGACACGGCCCCGCGTGGGCGCACATGCGCGGAAAAACAGGGCGGCATTGGCCCCCACGTGAAGCAAGCGCAAGCATAGGCATGCGGGCAGGCTCGCAGGCAGACCCAGCTGACACGAGCGTCCGCTAGCTAGCACCCAGATCGGACGTCCGGGCACTAGCAGTTCTCCTCTCTTTAAGGCGCCTAGTGACTCGTCAAGGGGAGAGAGAGAGAGAGAGAGTTGGAGGGTTTTTTACATGCATATAGGGCATCTAGATTAGAAGACATACTCCTCACTTAGGTCAGATCCTACTCGTCCTGCGTATCATCGAAATTGCTTTCAGTTTAGTCTCATGGTTAAGTCACTTCTTAGAAACTAAAACTTTGCCAATTCGATATACTTTATGAGCTATAGTGAAGGAGAGAGAGGCTAGAACATCCTAAAGAGAAAGAGTTAACTTGTATTGTCACTCCTAAAGCATAGAGATCCACTTTTAGGGTTTTAGAAGTACGAAATTGAGCTAAGCAAATCTTGTTAAAAGGACCATAGATGTAAGTCTACAACATGCTCTAATACTCATGGTAGGGTCCTACTAGCCGGAAGGAGGTACCCGTTGTCATAATAATTTGCACAAAATAACCGACTGTCATCCTAAGTCACCTAAAACAAATTTCAATCAGTTTCCCTAAAATTTTAATACATGAACACAAGGTTTTGATTCTAATGTCCAGGTTTGGACATGAGGTTAACATGTAGGCATGGTACTTCTGTTATTATTGGATAGTTATGGATGGATTTGGACTTTAAAGCAATCGGATTGAATTGGATTGGATGTTAGTCATTTAGAATTGGGTTTCCATTAGATGTTAGATTTTTTTTCCTCTGAATTTCAATCGAACTTCTTCGTTTAAATTTGGATTGTAATCCATTACCACCTCTCTGTTTGCAGCCTCCCGTGGTTGCCGGGTGGCAAGGTGAGCCGTGAGCGTTCACATGCGCTGCTGCGGGCCTGCAGTGTGATGTGCTTGGCATGATGGAAAGCGGAAGACCGCAGAGTCAATGATTATTCATGACAAAACGAGTTAATCACTAGAAGACAGACGATCACAGTCACAGGACTGCATGCTGGTACCGTCCGCGCCGTGAGTGAGTGGGGAACATGTCGGTGACGTGCCTTCAGTGGTGCCAGCTGCGCGTTTTATTTTGGCACGAACGATTTGTTTCTTTGGCTGTGTTTAGATCCAAAATTTGGATAGCTAAAATACACTGTAGCATTTCGTTTATATTTGGTAATAATTGTCCAATCATTGACTAATTAGACTCAAAACGTTCGTCTCGTAAAGCACAACTAAACTGTGCAATTAGTTTTTGATTTTATCCACATTTAGTACTCTATATATATATCACAAGTTTGATGTGACGAGGAATCTTTTTTTGCATAGTGTACTTTTCAATGGATCTAAACACACCCTTTGTGATAAAGCTGCAAGAGAAGACTTGACTTAGACGATGACGATCAACGATGAACCAACGAACGTGTCGGCGCTTTCATCATGTACGGAGTGTCGGAGTACCCTTTTATACACCAACAAACTATACTGGTAAACACTACACTTACTGTATATGCTCATATCGGCCGCATTTGATTTTGTACGATCTTGAACGCATACCTTTATTATATAAACTAATTCTTTGTAGAACATGTTATCAAAATCCTTCAATTTGTGTGATTCTGTAAGTATTTTTTTAAATACAGTTCTACACTTATAACTAACGTACGTTATTTAAAATAAACAATTTGAAAGCACTTACTCCCTCCGTCCCATAAAAAGAGTCATTCTCGCTTCCCAAAAAGTTAACAGCTTTTAACTTTGACCAAATATATTTAACAAAATATTAATATTTATGGTACATAATTAGTATCATTAGGTAGATCTTTTAATATACTTTCATAATAAACTTATTTAAAGATATAAATATTGCACGCATTTTCTACAAACGTAGTCAAAGTTGAGAAAGTTTGACCAACACGCTTCCCACAACGACTCTTTTTATGGGATGGAGTAGTATGTTTCATTTTAGTGACCGGACGTTGTACTATCGGTAATGGTAATAGTACATACTCCCTTTGTCATGTAAGTACAATGTATTCCAAATATTCTAAGACAATTTAAGGGAATATCCAAATGACACATGTATTTATAGATTAAACCTAATTAAAGGTTTTCTCCTTAATTATGGTTTCATTTAAATAAACCCTACCAAATATGGGCATGAGCACCACATAGAGTGTCTTATAGCTCAGATAAATATATGGTATCGAAGCATTCAAATCTTTTCCCAAAGTATAAGTATCAATTTTTACCATATACACAGGCAGTAAAAATCTATGCACCTAAAAGTCTACTGCATCTCTATCAAATTTTATCTAATTCCCTCCTTATCATTAATGTGGATCACCATGCTCAAAGTATGATAAACATAAAATCTCGCGCAGCTAAAAAAGGGTTATATACCTCATAATTTATTCTATAATTTTAAAATACCTTGTAATTTAGAATAGATAGAGTATATATTATATGCGTTGAGGACAAATCAACACCCTCCCCATAAGTAGCCGACCATTTTATTTGTGACCACCAATTGGCCAAGTTCTTTCTAAACCAAGTTCATGCAATCGAGCATTGTCTTCCTGCAAATATATGCTCAAATTTGCCACTTGCATAAATCGAGCACTCAGGTATTGTTTTATACTCCAATTCTTTAACAGCAAATTGAATATATAGCCATATATTTAACTTAAGGTTTTGTACGTACATGTACATTCTTCACCCTCAGAACCTAAATTGACGAGGAAAAACGAACAAATCAAACGATATCTGCACCAGATGGACAGTAGCCGGCCGTGCTTGGAAAGATCCGGAATGCAAATTTATGTCAGGATTTTCGCCTTTATAATTTTGCATTGACTTAAGGTTTGTTTTCGCCTTTATAATTTCGCCTTTATAATTTCTCCCTTAGAAACTTAAGGTTTGTTTTCGCATTGACTAGCTAGCTAGTCCTACCTTTCTTTGTTTACTATTTTCTGCTTGTGCTTAGCGAGAGGCCTCGTGACGATCGACATTGCCGGCCGCTTTTCACGTCGCCAGCACGCGGTGATGACTCGGACATGCATCAAGTGGTCATAATTTTAGTCTAAACCCAACTATCGATAATGTAGAAGGAATTGAATCGAATTGGGAAGAGCTGGAATCGAGTTTCTTACGTACCTCAAATACTTTGTTTTTGATAAGAATGTTGTAAATCCGACTTTTTATAGAGTCAGTCAATCACTCTCAAATTTAACCAATATATACACAAAAATTGCTAATAATGATGCCTAACAAGTATTTATAATTCTTTTTGCAATGAGGGAGCAGCATCAACCAGCGGTTGTTAATTAGCCAAAAGTTACAATGTCATGGCACTTTACCCCTCCGCTCACAAATCCATACAATACGCTTTAGACCTTTTTCCACTATATATATCTCCAATTAAACCTTAAGTGATTGATGAAGGCTCCCATCTCGTGCACCAAAACATTAACAGTCTGTTCGTTTCGCTGGATTATTGTGGCTGAAAGTACTGTTCGTTGGTTTATTATGAGAGAAAAACACTGCTGGATGACTGCTGATTTGGCTGAACCAGCGAAACGAACAGGGTGTAAGTTCATGCTACGTCATAAAATATCAATTTCTTAGAAGTAGAGGATAACCAGTCTTACGTGACAGTAAAGGTATACAAGATGTGACCGTAGCTATTGTCTTGACGGTTCTTTCCATAAAAAAATACCTAGATGGATAGATTAGAGCGACTGGGCATGACGATGCCACTCAGCACTTTCTGTAGTTCATTTAAGTTCCGTTTAGTAAGAGTCTATTTAGATCATCTTAAACTTTAGAGCTAAAGTCTTCACATAGATGGTCTAAAATTAGTTCTAAACTTTAGCACACCTCGTATTAGAGCTTTAGATCTCAAAATTGAGTTAAAATGCTCTAAAACTTTTAGAGCTCTAAAGTTTAAACGAGGGGATCCAAATAGGCTATAAGAATTCTCTGCCTAAAACGAATCTTAAAGTTAACTTCCAAGTAATTAATCTTGTGCACTATATGTGGTAAGGAATTGTTTTAAATTTCGCACTTTTAAAATAAACTGGAAGTTACTACTGATGTAAAAAAACAATTTCATCAGCTTCCACTTTTTCGGATACAGTGCCAAGGAGCCGAAGTGATGAGAACCCTCGCAAACAGATACGATGACGAGGGGATCATGTTTACAGTAAGGCCAATCTCAGTGGGAGTTTCACGTGAGTTTCATTTACATTAAATGAGTTGGCACATAGACATTTTTTAATGACGTGACAGTGTATTTAAGAAGAGAGAAAAAATGAGTTTCATCTAGATGAAACTCTCTTGGCACGATTACCAACTCTCTATGAGTTTTAGAATTAAATGCTTATGAAACCACGGAATGAAATTCTCCATTGAGAGTGGATGTTTCATTCAAGTTTCATTTCATTTCAAATGATATATGGCAGTTTTAGAAACAACGTAATAAAACTCCCCATTGAGAGAGACTGGCCTAATGAAAAGTGGCTGGCGTGACGAATGGGAAAGGGAAACATCAGAACCACGACAGACACGTCAGTGAGAGAGGGACGCACATCTTGTGTTTCCAACCAAAGTTGTTCTGGCTTGCCTCACAAGTTGTTCTGGTGTTATAATATGTTATGACATTATGACAAGGACAGCAATGTTGAAAGCCAAGAAAATGCTCCAGCATTATAGTATGATGAGTCGCCTTGGTCGGTGAAAGGATCGGATCAGAGTCGCCACTGCGCGTTTATTTGTATGCTATTTATCTATGGATTTATTTATTTATTTACTTATTTCCCGACACTAAAGTAGTTACAAGCGAAGACTTTGACTTGACGCCGATCAAGATCAACGACAGCGAGCGTTGCGATGCCTTCACGGACCAGAAGCAACTAATAGTAACCACTTATTACTTGGTGACCGCCACCACACATTGAGCGCTTGGGGTGTCACGGCGATTATATATATATATATATATATATATATATATATATATATATATATATATATATAAAGGAATTTTCCTATATATATATATTTTCTACTCTCAGGAGTAGTTATTTTATATACTACAGTAGTGGTATTTTAGTAATATATTTAAAAGTATGGGTTCTGCTAATTTTTTTTACGTAGTAAGATTTAGAGTATCTTAAAATAAGTATGTAAACATTGTCAAAGTGATAAATGAGTATGCATCCATACATAATGTGGTTTTTTTGAAGATGAGAGTAACTACTCCTGGGAGAGTTATGGTTCCGAGAAAATATCTGTTTGGGCTATCGGTACTTCCGGTCCATACTTCCGGTCCGAGACCAGTTGGCCGAAAATGAACTACCGGTACTTCCGGTCCGAGGCCGGAACTTCCGGTGACTGGCGGAGGAAGGCGCAGCTTTGCGCGAAAATGAACTGCCGGTATTTTCGGTCCGAGACTGATACTTTCGGTAGGTGTTTATTCCGAATCTGACTTTTAGATCTCAAACCGATTTGTTTCTAGATCGGTTTTTGAACGTAGGAAACTTAGAAAATAAGCCTTGGAGAGGTTTCCTACTGAGATAAGACCACCCTCCTCTCTATATATGAGAGGATCATGACCTATTGAGTTCTTATCTATCCAATTGACATACAAACAAATCAATCTACTCATTTTACCCCTTTTCTCATCTCCTTCAACCTCCATGCTGTTTATCCCTTAATCCACGACCAAGGATGGCGCCCTAGGCTCGCCGGCCGACCTAGGGTAACCCGACGACGTCCTTGCCCTAACGGGGTCTCTCTCGGACGAGGGCTTCGACAGTTTTTTGTTAGTTTGCCTGAAAACTAGCTGGTTTTTCGTCACGTAAGCGCGATTGGTTATCCTTTGGTGGTTTGCTTATAAACGTCTTCGTGCTTCACTACAAAAGAGTGATATCTTGCTGCGTTCTTCGGTCCGTAGCGGCCCGGGCGTTCAATGCCCTTTCTGGTGTATGATTTGGACCACATCCGACGTCAACAGTGTGTTTAGCCACAAACAAACATTAAGCTAGGTTTCAAAATTCAATACACGAAATGCCAAAAATGTTTCTAGATACCTGCATCTATCAGACACTACTTAAGAAACATGATTTTATTTCCTTGTAGAGGAGACAAGAAAACAGACTATCTACGGATCAATTGGGAAGAAATGACAAAGACGGAGATATATATGATGAAGCCAATTCATGTGATCAACGGATACACTTGTTTCCTGATTTCCTGTACGGTATTCATATATAGCGTGTGGTGTGTATGCATGACAAAGCTTCTATATATATGATAAAATAAAATCAGCATTTTTTATGGAACTAGTTCACATCTTGCTTATGCATTCTCTCCCAGAGTATAAAATATAATCAACCTGAGCTGAAATTTAAATTGCCACAAATCCATTAGGCACTACTCCCTCCGTCCTCAAATAGAGTGTATTCTAGCTATTTTCAGACAAAATAAGAGAGAGTGCAATAGACGCATGTACCTCTCATTTACCTTCCTAATGTATTGAAATCTGATTTTTTTCGCATGATTATAGGGTGAACTCTTAGTCTCCTATACAAAATATGGCAAGTACATGAACTACTTCCCTTATATAAAGTAATCACACATTTTATTTAAGTAAACATTATCTTCTTGTACCCTGAATGTACTATATTTGAGGATAAATTTTAAATGCCAGAATGAACTGTATTTCAGGACGGAGGGAGTATACTGTTGCATACATGAATGAAAAGAAATAGTCCACGAATTAAATTGTGAACATCTAAAATAGGGTTCCCTTCCCATTTCGACGTGATTGAGCGCATTAGATGAGCCACTTAAATTTCCAATTATGTACTAAATTTAATTTAAAGGGAGATGATATCCTCTGGATATAAGTTTTTCTTGTCTTCTCTATCTTCTATTGATGAACGTCACAAATTAGATTGGATGCAACGGTTTGTCATCCTTCTTTTCTTACTGCCCCATAGGACTGACTCATCAAATTGTGCCATCTCCCCCTCCCTCCTCCGTGCATATTGGTGTTTCTCTAGTACCTACCTATAGCATGCCGGCTGACCACCTCGCTGTGTCCCACCTTAAACCTATCTCGTTTGTCATACCATCCTCATTCTCGATGGCTGTCTTACCAAAAAAAAAAACGCGGTCCTGTTTCCTGAAGCTTGTTCTACTCTTGGTTCTATATATATAAAAGTGGGTTTTTTTAGAGAAGTGAATAGTCTATGACTTAAAGTGAATAGTTTATGGGCAAAGCGATGAGCAAAAGAAAAAAATATCGTCCCACCAAGTGGAGTGTGCTATGTCAATCAAAAGATCAAGGAGCTCTCGACATACATGATTTGAGTATCAAGAACACATATTTACTTAGCAATGGTTGTTTAAGCTTCTTACGTCATATGGCACTTGGCAGCAAATACTCTAAAATACTCCCTCCGGTTTATTTTATCTGGCGCGAGTTAGAATGACACGGTCTCCTAGATTACACTTTGACCATTCATTTGCTTTAAATTATATTATTTATGCTTATAAACTTATAATCATTGGATAGAATACTTCCTTACAAATCTAATCATATAGAGTTTGTATTATATTAGTTAAAAATTATTAGCCTAATTATTGGTCAAAGTTTTTAAATTTTGAATCTTGATATGCGTGTGCGCCAGATAAAATGGACTGGAGGGAGTAAATATTTAGAGTCCAAACCGTTAGCACAAGTAGAATGGAAAGCAAGAGAGTCGCATTTTTGGCCAGTCAGGACTTATGAAGGTTAAGCAGGATTTCCTACTGCCTTCACAGTTAAGGATGGGTCACAAATTCGTTTTTGGGAGGATAAGAGGCTAGGTGCTACACCACTACAAGAACAATATCCTTGTCCCTACAACATAGTTAGACCCAAACAGATTACCCTTTCTGTGGCTCTTAGCACTCTCCACCAAATCATTCATGGCGTAGAGCACCACTTCACATAATTAGCATAGAATCAGTTCTCAACAAAAAAAAAGTAGTTTGACAGAGCTCATCTTGTCTCGATCAAAAGCTCTATGCACAAATCAATATGTACGTGGGATGAACACACACAAAAAAAAGAAGGTTTGACTGAGCTCATCTTATCTCAATCAAAAAGCTCTCCCAGACATGTTTCATGGTTGCTGCTCCCTCCATTCAAATTATAAGATGTTTTATCTTTTCTATATACATTGCTTTAATCGAGACAGAGTGTATATATATATATATATTGTCGGTACCAATGCCATAGGGGTACCCATATTCAACGATAATATAAACTAAAGTAACCCAATTACGACAAAGCACTACCCGCTTCAGAAACACGCGACAGGCCCAGCTCGTACGAGGCCGGCTCGACGGATTGCCTCGACCGCATCCCGCCTCCGACTCGTACGAGGCCCCCTCGACGGGAGGCCTCGACCGCGCTCCGACCCGCACGGGGCTCGACCGCCCCCCGGGAGCGCTCCGACTCGCGTGAGCCCGGGCCGAGGCGCTCGACCCCCTTTCTTTACCTACCTCCGGACAAAAGTCTTAGCATTTAATGCAATTACCTACTACCACCTACCGGCATGGCTACATGCATGGTCGACGTGGGAACAATACCAGTGTCAGTCCTCACTGTTGAAACGCCCATCCCGTGATGGGAGGTGAAAAACGTCACTGTACCCACCTTACCTCACACTGTACGTCACTAGTTACCCTCGAGGAAGGATACGACAAAGTCCGTACACCACGATTCCAGGGATTCGGACTTATCCGTTCGGCCTCGACCTGGCCTCGACCCGGCCTCGACCCCCAACACAGCACAACAGGGAAGGAAGGACGGTATGGCACGACGCTCCGGGTCACTTCGACGCCTACGGCATCACGTCCCAGAGGATGGCCTCCCATTTCTGAGGCACGTCGCTACAGCCACCTCAACAGGATCGACAAAACGTCATCTCAAGGCTCTCGTCGTCCTGGCCTCCTCTCATCCTATAAAAGGGTAGGCCAGGGCCCTAGAGAAGATGACGGACAACCGATCATACACAACATAGCGATCAACATCTCAAGCAATCATCTTGTACTCTTTCTTTTTCTCCTTTGAGACTTGGGCTCGTCGCCCTCTCTCGCAAGCTTGTAGCCCCTACACAAGCACCTCGGTGCAAGGAAATACAAACCTCTCCTCCCCCGCTGGACGTAGGGCCTTCTTTTGCCCGAACCAGGATAAACCCCCGTGTGTTCTCCTTGCATCACCATCCAGGAAAGGGACACGCAGCATTTTACTCGTTGGTTTAGGACCCCCTCGGGTCCGAACACCGACAGTTGGCGCGCTAGGTAGGGGACTCGCTGCGTGCTAACGTCGCTTTCCCGCCTTTTTCCTGGATGGCTGACCCCGAACGCCCTATCCCGTTGGCCACGGTGATCTGGTTCGGGAGTTTGGAGTTCATGTCGCTCGGCTATGGCTACGATATGGTCCTGCTCCCGCCAAGACACCCTACCGACGAGGATTACGACCTCTCCCAGCCTGGGGGAGCAGTCCGCCGGTACCGTCGCTCCAGGCAGGCGCGAGCCGCTCGGCGGCGGCGAGCCCGGCGCAACCATCGTTTCCGCCTCACGGAGGGCAATGGGGTTCCCCGATTCGGCACTTCCCAGTCAGACGCCGGCCCAGATTCTCTCGTGGAAAGTCTGGGCAGGATGGGCCTGGCCGAGGACAGCGCGCCAGCGGAGAACCCCGCCGCTCCTCCGCCTGGTGCGACGTCGCTGCCCCGTGCCTCTCTCCCGGCATGGGCGGCAACGTCGCCTTCGCCATTTCCGTTTGGGCTAGTTCCGGCTGCCCAGGCGTACGCTTCTTCCGTGAGCACTTGTATGAGTGCTTATGAGGAACTCCCTGGGCACCATCTACGCTCCACCCTTGACCTCGTCACGTCCACGCCGGTTTCTGATTATCTGGACTCTGCTGAGGCGCCAGAAACAGAACCCCGTGTGACCGCTTCCCCACGCCGCAACCCCGGTAGCGGCTCACAACGACCATACATTCCCCCGTCATACTATTACTTTGGCGCCCCTGACTCCGACTCGGCTGATGACACCTACGATCCGACCCGCGAGTGCTTCAACGTCGATGTTGAAAGCGCGTCGGATTCGCAGGAAGAACAGCCGGTCGGAGGAAGGCACACGCCCCCTCACGACGGGCACCCTGCCGGGCAAGGCGAGGCTCAGCTCCTTGCGGATCAGGGGGCGCAGCTCGACCAAATCCGTGAGCTGCGGGAGAGGCTCGACGAGGAACGAGAAAACCTGCGCCTACTCCAACAAACCCTCGAGCATGAGCGCGCGGAACACGCGCTTGGTGGGAGAGCTCGCGAAAGAGCTCGCAACGTCAACCGTCGCATCGACGAGGACCGGGTAACCGATCCCCCGGTCTTCGCTCGAGCCAGCCAGAACGTCGTCGCCGCCGCCATGCTCCTCCGCAACATGCCCGAGCCATCGAATTCCGAAGCGCGCCGGGCTCGAGATGAGATCCGAGAACTCCTCGAGACCGCTGCCCTGCAGCAGGCCGAGAGCTCTGCCTCGAGGCGACGCGAGCCCGCCTCGCAGCGGCTCGCGGAGCCTTCTCGACAGGAGAGAGAAGCCTCGGTCCATCCCGAACCTGCCCGACGGATCCGGATGGCTCCCGCCCCTGAGCCCGTCGCTCACGACCAGGGACCTCGAGACACCCGTGGCAACATCATCGAGCGCCGCACACGCAAGCACGGTGACGGTGTGGCCCGGGGTTACCACGTGCACAGGGGCGGGCGTTATGACAGCTCGGAGGATCGCAGCCCTTCACCCGAGCCTCCGGGCCCTCGGGTCTTCAGCAAGGCAATCCGCAAAACGATACTGCCAGCACGGTTCCGCCCTCCCACGACTCTTGCCAAGTACAACGGCGAGACCAAACCCGAACTTTGGCTCGCCGACTTCCGCTTGGCATGTCAGCTGGGCGGGGCCACCGACGACCGAGTCATCATCCGACAACTCCCACTGTTCCTCTCCGACACCGCTCGAGCCTGGCTCGAGGACCTGCCACCCCAACAGATCCACGACCGGGGTGATCTCGTCAGGGTGTTCGAGGGAAACTTCAAGGGAACTTACATGCGCCCCGGCAACTCGTGGGACCTCCAGAGTTGCAAGCAGAAGCCAGGTGAATCCCTCCGGGATTACATTCGGCGTTTCTCCAGGCAACGCACAGAGCTCCCCAATGTCACCGACTCTGACGTAATCATGGCTTTCCTCTCGGGCACCACTTGCAAGGAGTTGGTCCGAGAATTAGGCCGTCACACCCCCCTCACTGCCAATGGGCTGATGGACATCGTCACCAACTTCGCCGCCGGCGAGGAGGCAGTTGGTGCCATCTTTGGCGGCGAGCAGGACACTGAGAAGCAGAAAGCAGACGATCCCATGAGCTCCACCTGGGGCTCCAAAAGGAACAACCGCAAGAAGAAGAAGGGTCAGCAGGGCAAGCTTGAGGCCCCGGCCGACGAGCTTGTCGCCGCTACCGAACGCAAAAAGCCTCGAGCCCCCCCCGGCGGGGGCATCTTCGACAAAATGCTTAAAGAGCCGTGCCCTTACCACAAGGGACCCATTAACCATAACCTCGAGGATTGTCATATGCTCCGCAGGTACTTCGAGGGCGCTGGCAACAAGACCACCGACAAGAAGGAAGACCCAAAGGGTGATGGCAAGGAGGAGGGATTCCCCGAGATCCACGACTGCTTCATGATCTACGAAGGACCCTCGACCCGCCTCTCAGCGCGCCAGCGCAAGCGAGAACGGCGTGAGGTCTTCTCCGTGCAAACGGCGGTCCCTCGTTTCCTTGACTAGTCCGCGGTGGCCATCACTTTCGACCGTGATGATCATCCGGACTACATCCCCAATCCGGGGGTCTACCCACTTGTCGTTGATCCCGTCATCGCCAACACGCGCCTCACCAAGGTACTCATGGACGGCGGGAGCAGCCTCAACATCATCTACTCCCAGACCCTCGACCTCCTGGGGGTCGAGAGAGCGCGCTTGCAACCTAGCGTCGGGGGCTTCCACGGAGTCGTGCCAGGGAAGCGGGCAGAACCCCTCGGACGGGTCGATCTGCCCGTTTGTTTTGGCACACCGGCCAACTTCAGGAAGGAGACCCTCACCTTTGAAGTGGTCGGATTCCGTGGGACATACCACGCCATCCTCGGGCGCCCGTGCTACGCCAAGTTCATGGCCGTGCCGAACTACACCTACCTCAAACTCAAGATGCCCGGCCCAAACGGCGTCATCACTGTGGGGCCCTCATATGAACATGCCTACGAGTGCGACGTCGAATGCGTCGAACACGGCGAGGCGGTTTTGGAATCGGCAACCTTGGCCGCAGACCTCGACGGTCTTGCCAACGAGATTCCCGATCCAAAACGCCACGCCGGCAGCTTCGAGCCCGCAGAGGACGTCAAGCTCGTGCCCCTCGACCCCGCAGATCCCAACGGGAAGGCGCTGAACGTCAGCGCCACCCTCGACCCGAAATAGGAAGCCGTGCTCGTCGACTTTCTCCGCGCAAATGTCGACATTTTTGCATGGAGTCCCTCGGATATGCCGGGCATACCCAGGGAAGTCGTCGAGCACGCCTTGGAGATCCGGGCCGGGTCCAAACCGGTGAAGCAACGCTTGCGCCGCTTCGACGAGGAGAAGCGCAGGGCCATCGGCGAGGAGATCCACAAGCTACTGGAGGCCGGGTTCATCAAGGAGGTTCACCATCCCGAGTGGCTAGCTAATCCTGTGTTAGTTAGGAAAAAGAGTGGGAAGTGGAGGATGTGTGTAGACTATACTAGTTTAAATAAAGCATGTCCGAAAGTTCCCTTTCCTTTGCCACGCATTGATCAAATCGTTGATTCAACTGCGGGATGTGAAACTCTTTCGTTCTTAGACGCCTACTCCGGTTACCATCAGATAAAAATGAAGGAGTCCGACCAGCTCACGACTTCATTCATCACCCCTTTCGGCATGTATTGCTACGTTACGATGCCCTTCGGACTCCGGAACGCAGGGGCAACGTACCAGCGATGCATGCAGCACGTTTTCGGAGAACACATCGGGCCAACCGTCGAGGCGTACGTCGATGACATCGTGGTCAAGACCAAACAAGCCGATAATCTAGTAAACGACCTCGACGTCGCCTTCAAATGCCTTCGAGCAAAGAATATCAAGCTCAATCCAGAAAAGTGCGTTTTTGGCGTCCCCCGAGGGATGCTTTTGGGGTTCATCGTGTCCAAGCGGGGCATCGAGGCCAATCTAGAAAAGATCTCTGCGATAACCAAGATGGCCCCCATCCGAGATCTAAAAGGCGTACAGAGGGTCACGGGCTGCTTAGCGGTGCTCAGCCGTTTCATTTCGCGCCTCGGCGAAAAAGCGCTCCCTCTGTACCGCCTCTTGAAGAAATCGGAGCATTTTTCCTGGACCCTCGAGGCTGAGGAAGCCCTCACCAAACTCAAGGTCGCACTCTCTAACTCGCCAATTCTCGTCCCTCCGACCCCAGGAGAGCCGCTCCTACTTTATGTCGCTGCGACATCACAAGTAGTCAGCGCAGTCCTGGTCGTCGAACGGGCCGAGGAAGCTCATGCCTTGCCCGTCCAAAGGCCGGTCTATTTCATTAGTGAGGTGCTCTCGGAAACCAAGGTCCGTTACCCTCAAATCCAGAAACTGCTTTATGCTGTTATCTTGACACGGCGCAAGCTCCGACACTACTTTGAGGGCCACCCAGTTACTGTGGTTTCTTCTTTCCCCCTGGGAGAGATAGCCCAGAACCGGGAAGCCACGGGTAGGATCGCCAAGTGGGCGGTCGAGCTCATGGGCGAGACCCTATCCTATGCGCCGCGCAAAGCCATAAAGTCACAAGTGTTGGCAGATTTCTTGGCTGAATGGACCGACACCCAGCTCCCTCCCGCACAGCTCCAGGCCGAACTCTGGACCATGTACTTCGATGGGTCTTTGATGAAAACAGGAGCGGGCGCGGGCTTGCTCTTCATCTCACCCCTCGGAGTTCACATACGCTACATCATCCGGCTCCATTTCCCTGCGTCCAACAATGTCGCCGAATACGAGGCACTCGTCACGGGGCTAAGAATCGCCATCGAACTCGGGGTCCGACACCTTGATGTTCGAGGCGACTCCCAGCTAGTGATCGATCAGGTCATGAAGAGCTCGAGCTGCCGCGACCCCAAGATGGAAGCCTACTGCCGAGAGGTACGACACCTTGAGGACAAATTTCACAGCCTCGAGCTCAACCACATAGCACGCAAGTATAACAAGGCCGCCGATGAACTCGCAAAAATCGCGTCAAATCGAGCTACGGTCCCACCCGACGTTTTCGTGAAAGATCTCCAACGGCCATCTGTCGACCTCGGGCCAGACAGAGGGGTCGACGGGACGTCGCTCGACCCCCCACCTGAGGCAGAGGCCCCCTCGACCGGGGCCGAAGCCATGCAGGTGGAAGGATCGACCCCACCATCTGACATCGAGCCTGACTGGCGCGCGCCGTACCTCGACTATCTTATCCAAGGGGACCTCCCCTCGAGTAAGACCGAGGCTCGACGGATCACTCGCCGGGCCAAAACCTTTGTGATCATTGGTGACAGTAGGGAGCTGTACCGCCGCAGCACTACGGGCATTCTCCAACGTTGCATCACAAACAAGGAAGGCAGGGACCTGCTCAACGACCTGCACTCGGGGGCTTGCGGTCACCACGCTGCGCCTCGAACCCTCGTCGGGAACGCCTTTAGACAAGGGTTCTATTGGCCGACCGCGGTCTCCGACGCTGTCAAGCTAGTACGCTCCTGTAAAGGTTGTCAGTACTATGCAAGGCAGACTCATCTCCCGGCACATGCTCTACAAACCATTCTCATCACATGGCCATTTGTCGTTTGGGGACTCGACCTCGTCGGACCACTGAAAAGAACCACTGGTGGCTTCACCCATTTGCTTGTCGCAATCGACAAGTTTTCCAAGTGGATCGAGGCTCGTCCCATCACCAGTATTAGGTCCGAACAAGCTGTGCTCTTCTTCACCGACATTGTCCATCGATTTGGAGTTCCGAACTGCATTATCACTGACAACGGCACTCAGTTCACTGGTAAAAAGTTTCTGGATTTCTGTGACCACCATCACATTCGCGTGCTCTGGTCAGCCGTAGCTCATCCAAAAACAAACGGCCAGGTAGAACGTGCCAATGGCATGCTCTTACAAGGCCTAAAACCCAGAATTTTCGACAAACTAAACAAGCACGGCAAAAGATGGGCCGCCGAGCTACCCTCGGTCCTGTGGAGCCTAAGAACAACGCCGAGTCGAGCCACGGGGTTCACTCCGTTCTTCTTAGTCTACAGGTCCGAGGCTATGCTTCCGACTGATATAGAATACGGATCCCCAAGGTTAAAAGCCTACAACGAAAGAAATAACGACGCCGCAAGGGAGGACGCCCTCGACCAGCTCGAGGAAGCCCGAGATGTGGCTTTATTGCATTCTGCCAGGTACCAGCAGGGTCTCCGACGCTACCACGACAGACACATACGCAGGCGCGACCTCAACGTCGGCGATTTGGTGCTACGTCGGAACCAGAACACCAAGGGACGCCACAAGCTCACGCCACCATGGGAAGGACCGTACATCATCGCAGAAGTACTAAAGCCGGGCACCTACAAGCTATCCAACGAGAAGGGCGAAATCTTCACCAACGCTTGGAACATTGAACAGCTACGTCGCTTTTTTCCTTAGAAAGCCTCGAGGCTCTGTAATTTCCTTTTCATCAATAAAGAATACAGCAGTGTCAAAATTTTTCGTCTCACGATGAGGGAGGATCGACTCTGTACTACTAGAATTGACCCTCCCTCGGGGGCTATACAGGGGGGAACCCCTCTGTCCCCGGAAAAATTTACGCTCTTTTAGAAATTTCAAGAGCCACTCCTTAGCTCGATGGTGCCAAGTTCTCATACGATCTGCGAAAGCCGCAACGGCATCCTAAAGCTTAAGGGCAGTCGAGCCATGAGATCACTTACGCCTCCGAGGCTACGGTACCTCCACTCACTCCCCCACGCCAAAGGACGCAGCTGTGTGCTAAGTAAATCGTACGGGAGCACGATCCAAGCCATTAAGGGAAGAAAAGCTCGCATAAAAATTAACCACGAGCTGGTTTATGTCTCAAGTTCTTAAGGCCCCTACGGCTACCACAACCAAAGTTCAAAATAGCTAATCTATTACACGGGCCTCCGTGCCCAGATTTGGCTCACAGGCCTTCGTCGTCAGCAGGCGGCACCACCTCAGGCTCAAAGAGCGAGGCCAGACGGCTCCCAGGCCCCTCCGCGGCTTCGATCAGATCCAAGCAGGCGTCTTCATTCTCCGCGTCCGTCCGCTCCGGGTCTGTGATGAAGCCGTCGGCGACGAGCTCCATGTCGAACACAAAGCCCGAGCGAACGACGGCCAGCGCCCTCTTTACGCCGTGGTGGAGGCTGTCTCGTATCTTCTCCCGGGTGAGGTGACCTAGCGCTGCTACCCGACGGACGAAGGAGTTCCCCGGAGCGTCTTCTCCGGTGTCGACGTCGGGCTCGACCCCCAGACCGTCACACACTGAGGTGATCGCGCCCTGGAGCAGCTGGGTCCTCTGGGTCTCGGCTTCCAGGAGGCTCTGTAGGGAGTTAGCGGTCGCATGGGCCTCCTGGTTCTCGCGCTCCAGCTCTGAAACACGACAAGGCGGATTAGCGCCTAACACAACGCCTCAACTACACGGCCGCAACAAGCTACTTACCCCCAACATGGGTCTTCAAACCCACGACCTCGTCGCGGAGCCCCCCGCACGTCCGCTCGAGCCCCAGGAGGGCACTATCCTTCTCACGGACGGTCGCCTTCAGGGCCTCGATCTCTTGGCGGGCGGCTTGAAGCGCCGTGTCCTTCTCCTAGACGGCCCCGCTCAGCCCCGAGATCTCGTCCTTCAGCGCACTAAACCGGGCCGTGACCTGCCCGATCTGAACGTTGAGGGCATCACGTTGACGGCTGGCCTGCGAGACGTCCTCCTCGAGCTCCTTGACCCGCGCCGACAGGGGCTCGAGGTCCCGGCGGGCCTGGGCAGCCTCTTCCCGGGCCTTCTCCACCTCGGTGCGCATCACGGCTTCAGCCGCCTAAGCCTGGATCGCATCCTCCTTCACCGTCGAGTAGGCGATGCGCAGCTTCGCCATCTCAGCGGTCCGATCGGCGAGCCTCTTCTGAGTCTCCTCGACCAGGGCCCGTTGCCGGGACAGCGACGCCCACACACCGCTCTCACCCCGGATGAAGAGCGACTTGCGGCGGGAGGTCTCCTTGAGTTCCTAATTCAAGGAAAACCGAAAAACATAATGAATCCAAAGGAAAGAGACACAAAGAGCCACGGAATAAGCCGGCAGATTAATCATACCTCGGTGGCATCCCGCATGCCCCGCGAAACGGCGTCGGACGCCACGCTGAGCAGCCGAGCGAGATGTTGGCGGACGCCCTCGAGGTACTGCCAGCGGTGGACCTCATCTCTGTCGTTCAGAGTGAGGATGGGCTCGCCGTCGAGGTTCGCGGCATCCTTGAACTGAAGGGGCGGCCCTCCCCACCTCGGGATCTCCTCCTCGGCCCGCGCTATCGCCAGCGCGGCGAAGTCTGGCCACGACGATGACGACGCAGCCGGGGCACCTCCCGGCCTGGTCGAAGGGCCGGCCTCGTTGCCCTCGCTCGCCGCTCCGACAGGGGTCGAGGCTTCAGCCCGGCTCGTGCTCTCGCCCTCCTCGGCCCCCACTATCTCTTTTCCCTTGTCCAGGGGGGCGTCGTCGAGGGTAACGACCACGGGCGCCCGCCCCTCGGCGGTGACCGGCCCCTCGGCAACCAGCGCCTCCGGAGCTGGCGCCTCTGCCGTCGACGCCTCTGGGGCCGGTACCTCGCCCGACGGCGGCTCGGAAGCCGGCGCTCCGACCGCCGGTGCCCCCGTGACCGGCACCTCAACCTCCGGCGCCGCTGCCTCCGGGGCTCCGGCAGAAGGCTCGACGGCCCCGCCCTCCGTCGTGCCCACCGACTGCTCCGGTAGGTCTTGCTGTGGCTGCGGCTCCCTCGCCGGCGCCACCTCCTGCTCCGGCGCCGGTGCAGCTCCCTCCGCGGTCGCATCGGCGGCCGCCCCCTCCGCGGCCACTTCCACGGTGGCCTCAGCCGAGGGCAGCGCCTCAGGCTCCGCCTCGACCGGGCCGGGCGCCACCACCCTTGCCGGCTCTGACCCCGCCGCCGCAGGATCGGGGCCGGCAACCGTCGAAGCACCCGCGGCCTCCCGCTGCCGACGGCGCTCCTTCGCAGCCTCGACCTCGCGGACCCAGGCCGCGTCCTGTTCCGCCGACCGGTTAAGGACGGCGGCGCTGGCTCGAAGGGACTTCACGGGGGTGGGCCCCATGGTCTCCGCCTTCCGTTTCAGCCTGAAAAATAAAGGATAAGTCGATCGATGAAATCAAAAGATAAGACAAGTCCCCTTCTGCTCAAAAACTTACCCGGAGATCGGCACCAGGGGCCTCGACCCCCACGGTCCGAGCCGCTCGAGGTGGCAGGCGGTGGCCTCGCGGCAGCCCCGCCCGCGGACCGAGCGCTCCTTGGGGCCCTCGCCGGCGCGCCGCTACGCGCTTTCTGTGCCTCCGAGGCCAACTGGCCTCGGGTCTTCACGCCCGACGGGGGCGCCGCCGACGACGTTGTCGGCGCCCCCGCCCCCGTCCCCGCCTGAGCTTGCGGGGCCTGGGCTGGGGCAGGCGCCCCTGTCGACCCCTCTGGCTGGGTCCGGGGCGAGGCGGCCCCTCCTGCCGAGGGGCCCGCCTCCTTCTTTTCTTCCTCTTTCTTCTTCTTCTTCTTCTCCTCTTCCTCGTCATCCTCCTCGACCTCCTCGACCACGACGACCGAGGAGGATGACCCCGCGATGGGCTCCAGCAGGGGACGGATGTCGGGGAGGCTCCCCAGCCCGGTCGCGGCCTCGTACCGCGACAAGGCATCATCATCCTCGCCGCTGCTGCCGTCGTCCTCCCCCGACATGGTCTCGGAGGGCGACGGCTCCAAAGGGAGCCCGTCGAGGGCCTGTTGGCGCCAGAGTTTCTTCCGCGCCTCCTTCTCCCTGGACTTCTGGGCCGCCCGTTTCTTGGTCGATTCCTTGACCGCCTTCTGCTTCGAGGCGTGCTACCGTCGAGCATCCCGAGCAGGCCGGTCCTCTGGAACCGGCGGTCGTGTCTCCCGCAGCGCCGATAGGTCCTGCGCATTGGCGTCGACCAGATTAGGGGAAGGTCTCAAAGACGAACCAAACTAAAAGACAAGCGTACTAAGGAACTTACCACGGGCTCGAACCCCTCAGTGGGCCTCATGGGGAGCCGGTCGGCTTCCTCCGCCTTGAAGGTCCCCACCATCCGGCGGGCCCGGCGAAGCCCCTCCTCGGGGGTGAGGGTCTCGTGCGACATCCGGCTCCCCTCCAGAGACGCCTCCGGGGTCATCTGGTCGAGGCGCAGGCGGCGTCGGCACAGCGGCATCACCTGGCGGCGATGAAACGCCGTCACTACCGCCGCCGCCGTCAGGCCTCGAGCACGAAGCTGCTGCAGCGCCGCCAGCAACGGGTCCAGACGCGGCTTCTCGACGTCCGGAACACCGTACACCCAGCGGTCCTCCCGGGCGGTCAGCACGCGGCCGGTGTACCTCGGCAGCTGGTTGTCGTCGTTGCGGAGGTAGAACCAGCCCGCGTGCCACCCGCTGTTCGAAGAGATGAGGCGAGCCGGGATGTACTGGTCCGCCCGGCTCGACCTCAACTGCAGGACGCAGCTCCCTACCCGCGCTGCGTAGAAGACGCCCTTCCCTCCCGCGTTCCGCGCGAAGAGCTCAGCCTTGAAAAGGTGGAGCCACAGGTTCCACTGCGGCTCCACCCCGAGGTATCCCTCGCAGACCGCCGCAAAGATGGCGGCCTGCGCGATGGCGTTGGGGGCGAGATGGTGGAGCTCCACCCGGTAGTAATGGAGAAGCGCCCGCATGAAGACCGACGACGGGATGCCGAACCCCCGCTCGTGGAAACTTACGAAGCTCACCACGTAGCCTTCCGGGGGGGCCGGCTCCCGATGGGTCGACGGCGGCGCGATCCACTCCGGCCGCGACCGACTCGTCCTCGGCCGCAGCAACCCATCTTCAACCAGCTCCTCCAGCTTCTTCTCCGTCACGGAAGAGGAGGCCCAATCTTCGGCAGCGAGGAATTGGCTCTTTCCAGCCATCAGCGCCGACGGGAAGGGAAAGTGTGGAGGAAAAGGCGGCGGCGGCAGCAATGCGGACGGAAGGCGCAAGGGGGCTAGGGTTTCCTGGGGCAAGAGGATGGCAGAAGCGCAAGAGACCGGAAGGAAGCACGGACCCCTGGGTCTTGCCTTTATAGGCCAGACAGAAGTTCAACGGCCGCGCGAAAAGGTAGGAACAGTTTCCCGTAATAAATGCGCTCACCTAACCGTCCCTCACGCCTTACAGGAGCAAGGCACGTGGCCGTCCCCCACGCAGTAACCGAACGCCACGCCGCCCACTACCGCGCCGATCTCGCCCTAAAAAGGCGCGCCAGGCTAACGGGCGGGGCGAAATCCACGGACGGATATTCCTAGATTCCCTTAAAGGGCTCCGGGCCCATTTTAAGTCTCGAGGGAATGGAGGCTGGCCCTCGACCTGGGTTCGACAGCCGCCCTCGAGCAACAGAGCAAGGGACGACCAGGGATGCGCCCGTACACGGCCAGGGCTCGAGCCACGCTCTCGAGGCACCCCAAGACGTATTCGAGGCCAAAGGATGAGGACGAAGCAGGAATCCCCTCGGGGGAGGCATCGAGCCCTCGGATCCCGTCGTAGGGAACCGACATCCGCACGACCACTCCTTGGCATCATTGAAGAGTGCCCCCGGGCCCCAAGCCGACTCCTAACGACTGGAGCACGGACTCTCACTCGAATCCCCCCGCTAGTAGCTCACCGGAGATCGCCGCACTCGCCCGAACGGGGTAGTACGACGTTCCCCACCCCTCCTCCTCCTCTCCGTAGGATGAGCGTGAGGGCCGGACAACGAAAGACGGCAGGGACTCCGATCGACCTCGTGCGCGCGAGGCTCGGGGGCTCAGCCGCATCAACTATTCCCTAGCGAATCCCGATTAAAGACCTCGGAGGAGACTTTCTCAATACTCCACTGAGGCCTCGGGGGCTACACCCGGCGGGTGCGCTCGCGCGCCCCCACCGGAAGAAGTCCTGAAAGCACTCAGATGTCCCTGTTGAGGAATCCAACAGCGCTATGACTCCAGTTCATCAGCTAAAAACCTCTAGGAGAGTGAACACACACTCACCTAAAGGCTCGGGGGCTACTGTCGGTACCAATGCCATAGGGGTACCCATATTCAACGATAATATAAACTAAAGTAACCCAATCACGACAAAGCACTACCCGCTTCAGAAACACGCGACAGGCCCAGCTCGTACGAGGCCGCCTCGACGGATTGCCTCGACCGCATCCCGCCTCCGACTCGTACGAGGCCCCCTCGACGGGAGGCCTCGACCGCGCTCCGACCCGCACGGGGCTCGACCGCCCCCCGGGAGCGCTCCAACTCGCGTGAGCCCGGGCCGAGGCGCTCGACCCCCTTTCTTTACCTACCTCCGGACAAAAGTCTTAGCATTTAATGCAATTACCTACTACCACCTACCGGCATGGCTACATGTATGGTCGACGTGGGAACAATACCAGTGTCAGTCCTCACTGTTGAAACGCCCATCCCGTGATGGGAGGTGAAAAACGTCACTGTACCCACCTTACCTCACACTGTACGTCACTAGTTACCCTCGAGGAAGGATACGACAAAGTCCGTACACCACGATTCCAGGGATTCGGACTTATCCGTTCGGCCTCGACCTGGCCTCGACCCGGCCTCGACCCCCAACACAGCACAACAGGGAAGGAAGGACGGTATGGCACGACGCTCCGGGTCACTTCGACGCCTACGGCATCACGTCCCAGAGGATGGCCTCCCATTTCTGAGGCACGTCGCTACAGCCACCTCAACAGGATCGACAAAACGTCATCTCAAGGCTCTCGTCGTCCTGGCCTCCTCTCATCCTATAAAAGGGTAGGCCAGGGCCCTAGAGAAGACGACGGACAACCGATCATACACAACATAGCGATCAACATCTCAAGCAATCATCTTGTACTCTTTCTTTTTCTCCTTTGAGACTTGGGCTCGTCGCCCTCTCTCGCAAGCTTGTAGCCCCTACACAAGCACCTCGGTGCAAGGAAATACAAACCTCTCCTCCCCCGCTGGACGTAGGGCCTTCTTTTGCCCGAACCAGGATAAACCCCCGTGTGTTCTCCTTGCATCACCATCCAGGAAAGGGACACGCAGCATTTTACTCGTTGGTTTAGAACCCCCTCGGGTCCGAACACCGACATATATATATATATATATATATATATATATATATATATATATAGAAAAATGTCTCATAATTTAAAATAGATGAAGTATATAAAGTAATTGTGATTCCACGTAGATAGAATTTTAGTTGACTCGGAGGACGCGGAAATTAATAAACTAGCCAGAGCCCCCACGCTTCGAGTGGGTAGATACTTGAGTAATAGCAGTGTATGTATTCATTCTGTTATGTTTTAGGGAAACTAATCAGAGATTACATTCGTGGCTTTTACATGTATTTTACTTAACTGAGACCTTACAGAGTGTGTAAACATGTAGAGCTGCAATCAGCATGTAGGTCTATATGAAGTAATAGGGTAGAATACAATTAATCTGGTATGAATAACGTGAATGATTCTGCAGCAAGGCACCCTGGTCCATGTCGATTGTGCCGATGATGATCAAATTGTTGCCGCAGACGCCCTGGTTTGGGGCAAAGTAGAACTGCCCAGTGCCCAAAGGCATTTAGCTATCAACGAATTAGAGTTCAGTAAGAATAACAGCTAAAAGCGTACCTCGATACATTAAAGACGGAAATATATACCTATTGTATCTCCAAAGCAAAAATTATGAAGTTGGGCACCAAAAGGCAAACGCCGTTTTTTAGATGGCATGAGTCAAATACAGGAGTCCAAGAGAAGGTACTGAGTAGCCTGGTTGTATTGGTTCAACAATGCTTTGGATCCCTGGGTAAGATTAGTTGCCTCCTTGTGTTGGACGAAGAAGAAAAGAACCTGCTCATTATTGAAGTGAACGGGAGTCAATGCTGAAAATATATGTAGCATAGTATTATGTAAAATAATTATCCTCTGCTAGCATAACCTGACAAACACGACACCCTGAAAATCAATTATTAGCATGGAAAACTTAAGTTATGATGTGAACAGTTATGTGAAAGAAAAAAAGGTTACTTATCATAAATTTAACATGAAAGCAGGGCCTGACACAGATTTCGCAAGTAACTAACCCTTTAGAGTAATATAAAATGACCATATCAGGTAACCCTTTTTTTAATTTGCATCATTAGAATCCAAATCCATTTATGTTTAAAATGCTGAAGTATATTCTGCAGTTATTGCACTGGGAATTCTACAAAGGCAGTGGAGGAATCAAATAATATGTTGACATGTATTACATGGAAGCCCAGACGATGGTGTAAACACAACAATAAGAAAATTGATAGGGATTATATGGTTCCAATGAACCCGGATTAGATGGCCTTTTCCATTTCATCTTTATGGTGAAATGACAGCATGTTCAGTATATAACATAGACCTCAAGTTGTGTACGAACCTGCAGTGTTTATACTATTTATCCACACATCAGTCCATTCGAAATTATTATCAGCAATGGTCATCTTTATTTGATATCAAAGAATGATTGCGGCTTTCAATACATAACTGTCAAACGGAGCTTAAAAGATTGCTCCAGACTAAATTCCAAGTCAGGATTTAGACTAATCTGAACTGCAGTGTTTGTCCAGAATCATCTGCCTGAGGCTGCAGATGCAGTAAGAAACACTACAGAGATAGCATCTTAATTTGCATACATGGTACATCCTTTGTGGTGGGCAAACAAATCCAAATCCTTCTACAAATATTATAAGAAACGATACATTTATACAATAAAAAGGAAGGGAAGAAAAGCGAACACAATACCATGAATTGTTATGGTTGTAGCCAACACAATACCCTGAGCACAATACATGAAATGCATAGGAAATGTAGGAACTAAACAGAGGTGACGCAAAGAAGATGCAACTAAAAAAAGAAACAGAAGGGGCACGTAGTATTAAGAGTCTGGGTAAAAAAAAATGTAAATCCACCAGGTCATGGCCAGCCAGCCCCAAGCTATGGCGGGGTGGCGGTGCAGCTGCGTCGGCGCAGCAAGCTCCGCGAGGGCAGGGAGCCATACCACCGCTAGCATCCACACGTCAGTTTGGTTGTATAAAAAAATCTATTGACCATCAATGGGACAATTCATGGATGATTATAGTGCTATATGTATATAGGACTTTGAATCTATGGCTAAATGCAGGCAAGAACCACACCTGAACTACGTATTCTTCTTTTGAAGTAAGGCTGGGCAATATAGTATTTTACTGCAGCTGCACGTAGACAGAGTCAAAAAAAAATACTGGGGGTGTAGGCTGAGTAGTTGTCATGGAAGTAATTGCATGAATATGATACAGAGTGAGGATCAGAGGCGTATATTTGGCCCATATTAAAGGTAGTAGATGTGAATAGTATGTGGGAAACCAAAGTAAGCATACTGTGTACAGTTTCATAATTACTACATGGAAGCAAAGTTTAGGAATAGAGAAGCCATATTTTTTATGGTAGTATAAGTTTAAGCATACTTATGGCATGCTTTGTAAGGCTCACTACTACAGATTCAGTCATCAGTGCCGGCCACATCACTGCCGAAATTAGGACAACCGGCAATGATGACCCTTCACTGCCGGTTCTAAGCTCTGACAACCAGAAAATAATTGGAGGTGCGAGAACCGGCAGTGATGACAACTATCACTGCCGGTTTGTGCCTCCCGCCGGCAGTGATGACAACTCCACTTATTACTGCCGGTTCAAGCCAAGAACCGACAGTGATTTGATTCTATCACTGTCGGTTCTAGAATAGAACCGACAGTGATGAGCCCGACAGCACAAAAAGGTTGTAGCCGTCCTCTTCTTCCTCCACTCTTTTATCCCGATAACATAGGCGCGTGTTTGGGCCACTCCCTCCAATGTTGCGGTCGCCCAAATCCGTGAAGCTACCACTTAGATTTGGAAGAATGGCTTGATCTTTTTGCTTTAAGGTTAGTAACCAGCCTCCATCCTTCGATTTTGTTGCTTAATTAGCTTTGTTTTGATGGCTATAATACTTGATTCTCATTCTTATTTCTCCATTCTTCTACAGAGCACTTTTCTAATTCATGGCTATAATGCATTGTTAGTATGTGATGTTATAATTGGTTCTTAGGAGTAGAGTAGATTCTTTTACAATGTTGATGAGCAAATTAACCCATGTGTCACCAAACAATGCATTGTTTGGAGCAGTAGTGGCGGATCTACAGGGGGCTGGGTGGGCTCCAGCCCCCCTAATGACTTGATTTACTACTAGAAACACTGTAGCAAAAATCTCAAACCACCATTAAATCTTCATGCAAATCAACATCTCCATTGTTTTTAGCCCCCCTTGATTATCATCCTGCATCCGCCACTGGTTTGGAGCTACATTGTTGTTCATGATCATGTCTCCAATTTTAGTATTTTTTTAAAATTAATGTCTCTATTTTTATGTGGCATGGAGTAGAATAATTGTTCTACAATATTGTGCAATAATTATTTTTTATGGGGCTGTGATTTTTAATTTATATGGCCATTGTTTGGAGCTACATTGTTATTCATGATCATGTCTCCAAATTTAGTCTTTTTTTAAATTAGTGTCTCCATTTTTATGTTGCATGGAGTAGAATAATTGTTCTTCAATATTGTGCAATAATTGTTTCTTATTAAAACTTTCCTATGTTTCCTCTGCCCGGCCCATTTTACCTGTGTAGACATGGATCGAGGGTGGATGTATGATCTGTCATGTACAGACCAACGGTACTTGACGGGCATCGACGATTTCATCAAGCTCGCTAGAGCTAATGCTGGGGACTCACAGCCTGTATTCTGTCCATGCAAAGATTGCAAGAATACGAGAAAATGGGGCGACGTGGAGCATATATGATTGCACTTGATTACCAGGGGGTTCATGAGAGACTACACGATTTGGACTTTGCATGGGGAGGTTGGTCAAAATGTTGCACAAGAAAACAATGATGATGTGCCCATGCCTAGCGTATCCCTAAACGCATTTCTGCCTATTGATGATTACCAATGCTACACAGTACCTATACCTACCAACGATAATGTGTTTAGGAATACATTAGTTGATGACACAGAGGAAAATGATGGCATTTCACAGTTTCTACATGATGTGCATGGCGGATTCCTTAGTGCTACACAGTTGAAAAAACTGGAGATCATGAGAAAGAATGCAAAAACACCATTGTATCCGACCTGCCCAATAAGCAAACTGGAAGCCAACATCATGCTATTAGAGTTCAAATCAACGAATGGATTGAGTGATAAAGGCTTTGATAGCTTGTTAGGTATACTACATAAACTGCTCCCGAAGGGTAGCGAGTTACCAGAAAAGACTTACCTGGCCAAGCAAATGATTTGCCCAATCGGCCTCGAGGTTAAGAAAATACACGCGTGTTCCAACGATTGCATATTGTACCGTGGAGAAAAATATAAAGACTTAGATGCGTGTCCCAAGTGTAAAGCTCCCCGATACAAGCAAGGGCCGTCAAATCAGGGAAGTAAGACCAGAGGAGGGCCCATAAAGGTCGTATGGTATTTTCCTATAGCTCCACGAGTGCATAGGTTGTTTGCAAATGCAAAGTCAGCCAAACTGTTGCGTTGGCACGGCGAAGAGTGTAAGAAAGATACAATGTTGAGGCACCCCGCCGACGGGTCGGACTGGAGGACTATCAACACTATGTTCTATAAGAACATCGGTGGAGAGGTAAGGTATCTTTGGATAGGTTTGAGCACAGATGGGATGAATCCGTTTGACCAGGTTAGAAGCAATCATAGCACTTGGCCAGTGACGCTATGTATATACAACCTTCCACCCTGGCTTTGTATGAAACGGACATACATCCAGATGCCACTACTAATCCAAGGGCCAAAGCAACCTGGTAATGATATCGATGTGCTTCTACAACCAGTGATCGATGAACTACTACAGATGTGGGAGACGGGTGTGAAGGATGTTTGGGATGAGTACAAAAAAGAACATGTCACGATAAAGGTTATACTTATCGCTACAATCACTGACTTGCCAGGGCGAGGTTGCTTGTCTGGAGAGAAGACAAAAGGATACACTGGGTGTGTCGAGTGCTTGGACGAGACTGATGCTATACATCTACCAGAAAACAAGAAGATGGTCTATATGGGACACCGTAGGTTCCTACGAAGGGATCACCCTTACCGCAGGAATAGAAAAGATTTTAATGGGACTACTGAGAAACATGGACCTCCAAAGTATCGAGACGGGAAACAGATACTTAAACAAGTAAGCAAACTCACAGATGTTGTCCTTGGGAAGGGGGAAGGTGCAGTACCAGCGCCAGCCGGTAGTATCTGGAAGAAAAAATCAATCTTTTGGGAACTACCTTATTGGCCACTTTTGACTGTACGTCACTGTCTTGATCCAATGCACATAACTAAAGACGTGTGCGGTAACACACTTAACATGTTGATGAACACCGGGGGAACAACAAAGGATTCTCTCGCGACACGCTTGGACATGCAACACCTGAGCCTCAGGAAGGAGTTACACCCAATAACTCTTGAGGATGACCACTTGAAACTTCTGGTGGCATCATGGACACTGAAAAAGGAAGAAAAGGCCATGGTTATTTCTTTCTTCAATGATCTCAAAGTGCCAAGGCCAGTGCACGACTCTTTACGCGCTCGACGCTGTTCGCCAGTGCACGCCGCCGCCGCCCGACGCGCACTGCACAACGCCGCAGCCCGACGCCGCCCTTCACGACGCCGTCCCCTACCGCTTCCTCAACACCGCCGTCCCCTACAGCTACGCCGACGCCGCCAGGAGCTCCTCCACGTCGCTGTTGAGCGCGCCACCTCTGCTTACTCGGTGAGTGCCCATAAGGTGTTCGATAGAATGCCTTAGTTTTCTCTGCCCTGTTTTCTCTGCCCTGCAGTTCAGCAATACATAGCACATGGAAATAATTGCCTTAGTTGTTGTGGCTTATCTTACTTGCAGTTCTCGGTATTCACTAGGTCAAAGCTAAATGTGTTCCAAACCTCCTACATATGTTCCTTGTCCTCACTTTTTGTATGATTCTGTAAGTGTGATGCAAACCTATTATTTATGTATGAGCAATGAGCCAATGAACATATGATATGCTCATCAGAAACTGGAAACATTATCGAGACAAACAGGAGTGATCCAGACTCTTTTTCTAGACTTCATTTTACTAAATGTATTGTTTATATAGTTTGGTGATATTTTTTTTATTTCAGTTATTTGCTAAACTTAGGCAAAAATTATGTAGTAGGTTGCTGGGGTTGCTGTAATTTTTGAGGTGCAAAGAAGTGCAAGGTCAGAGGCCCGAAAGGAGGAGGCTCGTAAAAAGGAAATTGAGGTAATGGCCTTCTTCTTGACTGTCGCCTCGTAATAGCCCTGGAACTAAGGCAATTATTTCCATGTGCTTATTTCAAACCTGGCAAAGATTTGAGGCAAGGTGACCCTTTGTCCCCCCTTTTGTTTAATTTGGTGGGGGATGCCTTCTCTAGAATGTTAGACAAGTCGGCTAAGTGTGGTCTTATTCAAGGTATTGGGGTCACCAGTTGCTAGGCAACATAGCTTATGGGCAATTCAGCCACCCTCAAGCACGCTTGTTAGGTTCGTGATGCCTTTGAATGCCCACCTCAATGTTCGTGATGCCTTTGATTGCATGTCCAGAAACATGACTCGTCATCGCCAATTCACCACCCGTCGCCGAACTACTGATACCCCACAAGCAGAGAGCACTGCGACAGGAGCGCCGTATGATCCAACTAATGGTGGTGGTAACAATCAGGATGATTGGAGCCCTAGCCATTATCTGCAGCTAGACCAAGGAGACGAGGTAATAACTTAGGTCATACCTAATAACGCGATAGTAAGAAATCACGCTAGATAATTTTGATGGGGACTTATTTATGAATTTTGAAGCAGGTTCCGCCGCAAGAGCCAAGTGGTGAGGGTACCAGCAGGACTAAGCGTGGTGCAACAAAGCTTCCTCAAACAAGTAAACATTGGTACATCTCTGAGTTCGACCAAGTAGGGGAGCCGGTGGAGCCTCTTACAGCATTAGGCCCATACAAGAGTGTCATCGGGGCACTTGTAAAAGACTTTATCCCGATCAAATACAGGAAATGGATTGGTCGTGAGGATGACCCATGGAGGGTTCTAGAAAGTGAGAAAGAGCTAGTTTGGAACAAGTTGAAAGGGTATTTCACTTTTCCTAATGACTATGACGAGGCGACAGTCAAGAAGAAGGCCAAGGAAATCATGGGTCGCTCGTTCAAGACTTTCAAGGGAACCTTGTACAAGTTAATCAAGGAGGACAGAGAACCGAATTTTGAGGGAGGTCAATACAACAAGCAGAGAGACTTCTGGGAGGAGTTCAAGGCTTACAAGCTATCCGAAGAGGCCAAGGCATCAAGCGAAAGAAATAGAGCAAACTCGCTTAAGGCAAAGGATCCTCATCGCCTAGGATCGCGTGGCTATGTAAGGAAGATTCCGGAATGGGAAATGGAAGTCCAAAAACTAGAGCAGCGCGGCGTTAGGCCTCAGACAAGCGATTGGCAGCCTAGATCAGTAAACTACCTACTCACAAGGGGGGCACAATACAATAGTGACGGGAGCCTTAATGCCAGTAGTGAACCCGTCAGCAATCTCCTCCAGAGGATTTCAACCTTAACTGAGGAAGTGAATAGAGGTAACCGCAAGTCCGATAGAGAAAATGATGTGCTCACACAAGCACTTGGAAACAAGGAGCACCTCGGTCGCACTAGAGGAGCCGGGAATGTTCCTTGGGTGAAAGCATTTGAAGGTGAATCTTCATCCTATAGGAGCCGGGCGAGGGCTAGAACGCAAAGAGAAGAAGAGCTCCAAAGGTTTCGAAAGGAAATCAAAGATAGCATGGAAGCATGGATAGCTTCTCAAGTTGATACACGAGTTATGTCAGCTATACAATCCATGTGTTTGACACAACCGCAGCCTATCCTGACTTTGAATAGCCCAGTGCCCAAGGGTCGCAGTAGCTACGGCTCAACCCCTATGCTTGACGAAGAAGAGGTCAATGCTCCTCATCCGATGGACAACATCACTGGACCTATTAATGTTAGGTTGTACATCTGTCAACAGTGGACAAAAGACAAGGTGGCGGTTGGACAAGCATTTCCAAGAGGAGACGACATCATTCATGGCAAGCCAATGCCACCCGGGTATGCCAGGGTCAGCATTGATAAGATCTTAGATAAGAAGTACAATAAGATACACATTGATTTCCCAGTGGAGGAAGATAGGCCGTGTCTTGTTCACAACTTGGGCACTCATGTGGCTTAGCGCAAACGCTTCATCAAGCTGGATGAGCAGCCATCTTCGAATGATGAGGATGACAGTGAATCATCGGCATCGCTGAAAGGTCTTGATGGCTAGAGGGGGGTGAATAGCCTTTTAAAAATTTCTACAAAGACAAGCTAAACAAGTTTATCAATACAACAAATAGCGTGATGCGAGTTTTGCTTAGCCTACGGGGTGTTTGCAAGCCACCTATCCAATTCACAATTCTAGTATATTGGCACTCAACCGCACAAGTCAAACCGAGAAGGTGACTACAACTACAACTAGCAAGCTACACAAAAGAGCTACTCTAGTAACGCTAACTAGCTAGCAAAGAAAACTAAGAAAGTAATACAAGTGAGGGTTAGGAGGGTATCACCGAGGGGCGAAGTATTGAGCCAACCAATATGATCAATAATGAATATCAAAAACAACCGAACACCGGGATCAATCAATCACAATATGAAAGTTATGACACGAAGATTTATCCCGAGGTTCACGTGCTTGCCGGCACGCTAGTCCCCGTTGTGTCCCTCTTCACCACGTGGTTCGGTGGCTAATCGGTCTCACACCGAGCCTCTCAAAAGGCACCACAAGAACCTACCAAATGGCAAAAGGTTGCAATGACACGAGCAATTTACTAATGTTGCCTTTGGCGCTTCGCCGAGGTAGGCACAAACCCCTCACAATCACCGGAGGTGGCCAAGAACAATCACCAACTCTTGCCAACGCCTCCAAGATGCTCCAAGCCGTCTAGGTGGCGGCAACCACCAAGAGAAACAAGAATCCCGCAGCAAATCAACCACCAAGTGCCAACTAGATGCTATCTTACAATGCAAATGCACTTTGATCACTCAATCTCACTTCGAATATGCAAAGAAGCAAGAGAGATGAGTGGGAGGGGAGTTGCTTAGCTCAAAGTGCTCACAAGTATGTCAAATGTCCAAGAGTTAGAGCTTTGAGCCGGCCAACGAGTATTTATAGACGTACCCCTTCGAATATAGCCGTTAGAAACTTGAAACAGCCGAACTCGCGTTGACCGGACGCGCTGGTCCAACTGACCGGACGCGCCGGTCACGCAACGGCTATTTTTTTGAAACGCTGACCGGACGCGCCGGTCGCAACGACCGGACGCGCTGGTCGCGACCGGACGTGCTGGTCCCGTGACTGACCGGACGCGCTAGTCAACTCTGAGCCGCGCACAACGAAACATCGACCGGACACACTGTTTGAACTGACCGGACGCCATAGTGCCCGCGTCCGGTCGGAGTCCAGTAAGCTCCCTGGACGACCGGACGCGTCCGGTCGCCTGTGACCGGACGCGCCTTGCGTCCGATCGAACGACTGAAATATGCGTAGACACTGGACACTGACCGGATGCGTCCGGTCAAACAGTGACCGCGTCCGGTCCAGCGTCCGATCACCACTGTGACCTCCGTTCGCTTCCGTTTCTTTTCCGTTTGATTTCCGACTTCCGGCGTAGTAGAAAATAGGCATTTCAACTCCTCAAAAACGCCTGAATCCCGCCTCATAAGCTCGGCGGGAGGGAGAGAGGACCCCAAACCCTCTCTACCGCTCAAACTCCAATGCCGTCGCAAACGTGCTAACACCACCAAGTGATCATCACCATGTGCATGTGTGTTAGCATTTTCACAATCATTTTTCGAGGCGTTATTAGTTCTATCCAAATGCATATGATCATGAAATGCACACCTAGAGGCACTTAGGAGTTCAATAGCCGCGTCATTCCCCTCTTTATAGTACGGCTATCTATCCTATAATGTAACCACACCCACTAGGTGTCTTGGTTACTAAAACACAACCCTTAAGCATATACCTTTGCCTTGATCACGTAGGGTTGCGTCCAAATCCAAGTGTGGCCATCATGATCACCATGTCCATCTTGCCACCAACCTTGGAATGTACTAATCCTCATATGCTACATACAACTTAGGCATAGGATTAGTACTTAGGCATTGTCACTAATTACCAACACCAAACATAGGACTTTCAATCGCCGCCACCAAGAGGTTTCTCTCCTCTGCAAGATCATCATTCTCCCTCTCCTGCCTCGAAAGAGAAGACACCTCCTCCACCGCCAAAGGAGAAAACACCTCCTCCACCACCAAAGGAGAAAACACCTCCTCCACCGCCAAAGGAGAAAACACCTCCTCTACCTCCTCCACCTCCTCCACAGCCAAAGGAGAAGACACCTCCTCCTCCTCCTCCGCGAAAATCCAAAGTGCGATCAGGTTCGACCTCGCAACATAAGAGGTCATCAGTTTCGGTTGGTAATGCTCTCCAGACAAGTAAAAAGAAGGTGGATGCTAGCATTACGAGTAAGATGAAGGACCCGACTGTGGAGCCTCCAAGCAAGAAAGCCGCCGTTGCCTTCTTTAATCAAATAGCCAGTCTACCTAAGTGGAGACAACAGACCGAATTTGAAAGGCAACACAACAAAGAGAGTAATCAAATCAGAGCTAGAGAAATACACACCAAAGAATTGCTAGAGATACAGAACTTGGCCAACAACATGGACATATCCATGGAGAGGGCCACAGAGTTGTATTACGGAACGAGAGATTTTGAAAAAGCCACGGTTGCATACAAGTATTCAAGAGGCAATCCTTTGGTCGCCACCGAACAAGAGTATAGAGATTTGCCAACATACATGTGACAGTTGCATGATTATTACTCCCTGGATACTGCCAACGGAGACTGTGTCGGTTTTGAAGTTTGCATCCCTCCCGGAATGGTTTTTAATCATCCTGAAGAAACAGTGCATATTATTTATTATGAACACCTCTTTCAGCTCTTCCAACAGCGCTCGCTCGATACGCAGATTTTGATGATATGGTCTATGTAAGTACCCTACCCTCACAACGTTATAATAAACTACGTGATTTGCATTTGAATATATCATATATTTATTATGCAGGTGTATGGCAAAATGGTGCCTAAAGAAGCAATTGAGCAATATAGACTTCTTGGATCCCATATTTGTAAATGAGACAACATGCACCGCCCCTGGTGAAGATGACTATGTACCAACAAGTTTGAAGATTGAGTTTGAAAGGATGTTCAGAAACAACAAAACAAACGTACTCCTACCCTACAACTGCGAGTATGTGTTCTCGACCCTTATTTTAGTGTTTCTTTTCTTGATATGTTATTCAATAACATGGACTTTGTGATTGCAGCAACCATTTCATCCTCGTAGATATCTATCTTCAAGATTCACATATCGAGGTGTGGGACTCAAAGAAAAAGCCACTTTCTCTTATCGACCCCCTAGTCAAAGTGCTGAATAAGTAAGTGAACCCAATATCACAACACTTTCTAATCACATAGGATATTGTAATGTCCTCGGTCTTCACACTTCATTTACAATGTAACATAGAATGAAGGCATTACCGAATTGAAAAAATCTCGATAGCAAGATGCAAAAGCAATGGAGTGCCCCATTCAGTGTAAAGTATATGGAAGATCTCAAGACCCTAGATCAACCGATGGGGAACAACGAATATGGGTTCTATGTGATGTGGGCAATGCTAAAATACTTTGGCGCAAAAACAAATAAGGAAGATGACATGGTACGTAGGCATCCCATTTCTATTGTTTTGTCTTACGTTTGTGCATCTCAATATCATCTTGCTTCAATTACAGCGCAAAGCAAACAATCACAATTAGTTGCTAGATTTTGAGATGAGAGGAATTCAAGAGGAGATAGCAAGGTTTGTGATGGACGAGATAATGACCAAGAAAGGATCATTCTCCATTGCGAGGACTAAGAAGTACAAGGCGCAGTATGGAAGAGACCACATTAATAGGCTATTGTAATGCGACTCTTAATTCGATACTTAAAGTTTTTTTTGAAACTTTTGTAATATAAATGTTGATGGGTTTGTATTGTCGCTGATCAACAACCACGTTCACATCGATATCAAATTGATCGATAGCAACCACCTCCACCTCCCCGACCTCCCACCCCACCACATCCCCTCGAAATGAAAATAAAACAATTATTAAAATGCAAATTGTGAAAAGTATATCACTACCGGTTCAAAGAAAACCAGCAATGATAATATAATCTACACAACCGGTTGGTTAAAACAACCGGCAATGATGACTTAAGTATCACTGCCAGTTTATAACACGAACCGGCAGTGATACATGAGCTATCACTGCCGGTTTGGCATAACCGGCAGTGATGTGATCAGCTCATCACTGCCGAGTTGGTTATGGTGGTTCAAAATCCGCCAGTGAATGGGGGGTTTTGAACCGCCAGTGATGTCCTTCTCTGCTGTAGTGGCTATCACAGGATCAAATTTCTCAGCGTGCGTGTTTTTGAGACAGCTCTGAAAATATGGGCTGGGGTAGCACAGTAAATAAAAGAGCCTCCTTACCAAAAAAAATTAGCGAAGTGGACAGGTTGAGGGTCACGTGTATTTCTTAGGTCTTGTCCAGCATTTTGAACAGAATGTATGGAACATGAAGCAGCAATAGCTAAATTAGAGAGTACATAATTAGAGGGTAGAGGCAACTGCTACTGGAGAAAAATGAGGATTGCGATAATAATATATTTTTTAAATGTAAAAATATAACTATTAGAGGGAAAAAGTGTTACCTTTTAAGCAGGGAGCCTTTTGGCAGCAGGGATCATAGCAAAAGGGATAATCCATGCTAAACCTGAAAGTCTGATACAATAAGACTTGCATTAGAGAGTAAATAACTAACGACAATTGATGGTAAAGAAAAGCGAGGGTGGTGAGACCGTGAGAGGACCTAGCCAATGTCTATAGGTGCAGTGCAATGTGGCTTGGTAAACCAAGATGGGTGAACATCGCTAATTATAGCGAATTTTTGCCAATATTCGTACTACTGATGTTGGCCCAAGCTGCAGTACATGGACACTAATCTGCAACAGGTAGATGGGAAGTGGGATCAGTCATGAACGTATGAACAATTGGTAGGCAAAGGAAGGGGATGGCAGACTCACCAGGTGTTTAGCCTTGCTATTAGGTACATGCTACGACCAAATGAGCTGTTGAACCTGGCACCCAAAAAATACAATAGACATGGATGAAATCGAAATATGGGTATATCGAATTGACTACGTACGTGTGAGATCGGGCTAAGAGGACTGTCGCGTCGGCGGTGTACGCAAGGGCCAGCTGCCCTAGAGCACGGTGTTTGGGGTGAGAACGGCCATCCCGCATCCACGTGCGTGAGGAGAGGGAAGGAGAGAGGCGATGTCGCCACCGCCGGGGCTTGCTCGTGCGGCTGCGGCGCGTCGTGTCCGCGTTCAGCGTGCCTCGCCCGTGCCGCGCCGTGCCGGCAGGCGGCCACCGTCCTCGCACGCTCGTGCAGGCACTGGCATGGCGGGGTTGGCCGCGTCGCTGCGCAGATGCGGGGGCCGGCGTAGATCCGGGAGCGGCTCAGGCCGGGGCGCCGGGCGGGGGCGCCGTGCGGAGCGTGAGCGGCGTCACAATACGGAGGGCGACGTGAGGAGGGAGGCTGACGTGGGGAGGGGAGGCACTCGGGATACCCGAAAAATTCAGGTCAGATAATTCAGGTAGTTGGAAATTCGGGTATTAAAAATTGCTACCCGATTTTTGCTCCGAAAAAGCATTATTTCGGGTTCGGGTTTTACCCGATATACCCGAAATTGACAAAACCAACCATTTTTAAAGAATTTAAGTACCATTTTAAAGCAATAAACAATAGTCCTATAAAATTACATCATGTCTTCATATCAATTACCAACAAATTAATTATCAAGTTAGCATAAATCTACATTAATTCATACCAAAATAATATATTTATATGGCATTGAAATACTTCATGTCTTCATATTAGGAATAGAAGAGCAAATATTTGAGATATTTCGGGTAATTTGGGTAGTTCAGGTACCGGGAAACATTACCCGAATTACCCAAAATAATTTCGGGTTTTTACAATCACTATCCGAAATTGTGATCGGGTACTTCGGGTCTAGGTTCGAGTAATTCGGGTTCGGGAATCAGGTATCGAGTATTTTTCCCACCCTTAGGAGGCAGAGCGCGAGCGGCGACGCGAAGGTGAGGACCGAGGAGTCGGCATTTTCTTTCTGCGCCGACGGAAACGAGAGGAACCGAGAAGGGTCTGGAGAGGGATAAGGACGGCAGGGGGGGTGGGCGCGTGGCAGGCATCGGTGGTCTGGGGACGGGATCAGACGGCTGAAGAGAAAGAACTGGGATCTACAGCTACAGGAATACGAGAGGGGAGACGGAGGGGGCACTATTCATCTACAGGACGCTTCACCAGGAATAAAGAAGCTTTATTAAGCTTTATTATTATTATTATAGATAGATTTGTCCTAGTTGAGAAGATTCGCAGCACCTTCACCTGTACATGCCACGGTCACACACACTGGCATTTGGATGTGTGGTGGGCGTTCAACAGTTCATCTCGTCCTTGGGACAAGTGTCTATTATGGCTATCTTCAAAAGCCTTTGTGCGATAGGGCTCCTCCCCACGGCGTCTTCTTCAATGACGGCAGATGGCGACGTTGAGAAGCACATGGTCCGAGGACTTCAATGTAATTTCCATTTTCTATAGGGGCCTTTGTGTAAGATGGTTGGGACAGCTGTCCATGTATTCTCCTCAACCGCATCTGTATTTGTACGCGCTTATATACGTTTTCCTTATCCAGCAATACATGTACGTTTTTTTTTAAAAAAAAAGCACAACCTTGCAAGCGAAGGAAGCAAAGCAGCCGGGCCAAAGCCCTGCGACGGAGAGACCACAGACCAGGCCCCGCATCCCGTTCCGCACTTCCGCGTGCGCGCCTATATAAACCGACGGGACGGCGCCCCCCGAGCCCCAGAGCCAGAGCCAGTCCCGTTCCCGTCCATCAACCGGTTCTCCACGTCCGCTCTCGCCTGCTCTGCTTGCTTGCTTTCTCTTCTCTCCCAGCGGATGGCGGAGGCGGTGCCCGCAGCAGCCGGCGGCGGCATCGGGGACATCCTCACCACCGCCGAACGGGACTTCCTCGTCCGCAACTCCGGCGAGCAGGTCAGTCAGCCTCCGCCGCACTCGTCTTTAATTTGTCTCTCGGCGGGGGTAGATGTGCAGATTCGCCATCTCGCGCTGCTGGCCCGATTGCGTCTCTTCTTGTCATGTGGCTTTCGATTAGATAATGAACGATCCGATTATGGAATACGCGGATATGGATTGGGGGTTTTGTGGCTCGGTTACCGGCTACAGTACAAGGTGGTTGATGATGAGCAAGGGAGGGAGGGGGTTTACTATTTTAGCTGCTTCGACTTTACTGTGTGTAGGCCTGCCTGTACTACTTTTGGGAGGGAGGGAGTATCTGATATCTTTGGGTAGTGGGTACAAATTGGCAGGGTCGCGGTGAGCGCGATTGTCAGTTTTTATTTAATCACCTTGCACATGGGGCGAGCCCGAGCCGTGATCTAGATATAAAGTTGAAACAGCCGCAGTACCGCCAAGGCCCCAACGTTCACCCAACAAATTCACTCTATATATTTACTTCAGGTTTACTTCAAATCTTTCTGTTACCAGAGTTTCCAAATTTTCATCAAGGGTGCAAAACTAGTTTATGAGTAGCGCTACTTTTGCCTTATATAGGATCCTTGTGTTTACTTTTTGAACATCTTATTATCTAGGAGTGGAACATCTTACTATCTAGGGGTGGGATACTTGAATTCTTTCTTCTTCTTTTTTTTTTCGTGAGCGTGCCACTCGTACGTGTTTCATTAAGAGGAATGGTGTTTACAAACTCGGACAGGCCATAGGCAAGGTGCCGATAGGCATGCCGAGCACACTGGATACTTGAATTCTGGAATAGCCCACCATCTGCACTCCAATATTTGTGGGGTGGGAAGAGAGGGAGGTAGGGTGGGGGGATATTGTTTGGAACTTTGGATCATTATTAAGTCTCAAAGCGTAGTTGCCTTAGTTGCCTAGTTCGATTCCATAACCGCATATACAGGTTTAACTGACAGAAAAAGTTAATTTAGCAAGTTCAGACATATGAAAGGTAGTAGTTCTGAAACATGCATGAAATTTTTCTTATAAACATTTTTTTTAGATCAAAGGCCCAGCCCAGCTTTATTAGGAAGCTTAAGTTTGAACCTTTTCTTATAAACATAAGAAAATCAAATTTACATTTGGTGATGGTGAATGATTGCAGCCATCTTGCTATTCTCAACCAGAATTTGGTTGCTGAACATCTCTGTGCCTTCTTCATTTGTTATCCTGCAGGTGAAGATCAGCAGCATCGAGGCCAGCCCTGTAGCCATCTACTTCTCGGCCTCATGGTGCCCGCCATGCAGGAGGTTCACACCCAAGCTTATTGAAGTGTACAAAGAACTGGCCTCACAGGGCAAGAGCTTCGAGGTCGTCTTTGCTTCGGCTGATCAGAATGAGGAAGCATTCAATGAATACTTTGCAAAGATGCCATGGTTGGCTGTCCCTTTTTCTGACACCGAAGGCCGTGCGGCCCTTGATGGCCGGTTCAAGGTCTCTGGTATCCCACACCTTGTCATCCTTGATGCAAAAACTGGTGATGTTTGCACTGAAGATGGTGTTGAATTTGTGAGTGAGTATGGTGTGGAGGCTTACCCTTTCACACCAGATAGGATCAACGAACTGAAGGAACAGGAAAAGGCAGAAAAGGAGAATCAGACTATTCAAAGCGTGCTTGGCACACCTACTCGAGACTATCTCATTTCAAACAAGGGAGACAAGGTAACTGCTCGATGCAACTTCTCATGACCTTTGATTGATTCATTGTCTTGCAAATGCTTACTTGTTTTTTATTGTTGTTATCTATACCCAGGTACCCATCTCTGAGCTTGAGGGGAAGTATGTTGGTCTGTGCTTTGTGGTGGATGGCTATGGACCAGTCATTGAATTCACTAATTTGCTTGCTAAGATCTATGAGAAACTCAAAGAAGTGGGGGAGAAATTTGAAGTTGTAGCTGTATCCTTGGACAGTGAAGAGTCAGCATTTAATGAGAGTTTTGCAAAGATGCCTTGGCTTGCAATTCCTCAAGGTGACCAGAAGTGTGAGAAGCTGGTTCGTTACTTTGAGCTTAGGTCTCTTCCTACACTAGTTCTGATTGGCCCTGACGGGAAGACACTGAACAGCAATGTTGCGGACATAATTGATGAGCATGGTTTTGAGGCATGGGAGGGCTTCCCCTTTAGTGCTGAGAAGCTGGAAATTCTTGCTGAGAAGGCAAAGGCTAAAGCTGCATCACAGACCTTGGAGTCCCTTCTTATCAGTGGTGAATTGGACTTTGTCATTGGGAAAGATGGTGCAAAGGTATGCACTACTGTTGCTTGACTTCTTTTATATTAAAGTCCTCTTTTGTCATTGCAAAAGACAAGTTAATCACTCCGTTAAGTAGTAAGTTTATTTTCATTTATCTAAAAAAGTAGTAATTTTATTTTAAGATGGCTGTGGTGTTGTTTATGCTTGATCATGGATAAAGAACTCTTTTGTTTAAACAATATCCTAGTTTAAAATTAACCACTGTGACCTTGAATAATGGTCCTTATGCTAACTTTAGGAAGTGATAGATGATAAAGAGATTTATCAAGTGAACAGAGTTCTGCCAATTGGTAAAGGATATATTGTTTAACACTGTCCTTTTTATTTTACTGTCTGCTTTAGTAAAGATTATATAGCATACAGATTTTATGCACTTTTTGATGGTTTTAATTATATAAGTCTGATTATCATGAGAAAATTAAAGTGTACTTAATGTATATCTCAGGTTCCTGTATCAGAACTTGTTGGGAAGACTGTCCTTCTTTACTTCTCAGCAAAATGGTGTGGACCATGCCGTGCTTTCCTGCCCACACTTGTCAAGGAATACAACAAGATCAAGGAGAAGAACAGTGATTTTGAGATCGTCTTCATTTCCAGCGACAGGGATCAGAGCTCATTCGATGATTTTTTCTCTCAAATGCCGTGGCTTGCTGTACCCTTGGAAGATGAAAGGAAGGCATCCCTGAAGAAGACCTTCAAAATCCGCGGGATCCCTTCACTTGTCGCCATCGGTCCTACTGGGCAGACAGTCAGCAGGGACGCAAAAGCCCAGCTGATGATCCATGGTGCCGATGCTTTCCCATTCACCGAGGAGAGGCTTGAGGAGCTGCAGAAGAAGCTGGATGAGATGGCGAAGGGGTGGCCTCAGAAGCTGAAGCATGAGCTGCATGACGAGCACGAACTTGTCCTGCTGCGTCGTGGTACGTATGGCTGCGATGCGTGTGAAGAGATGGGCAGCACATGGTCCTACAGGTGTGATGAGTGTGACTTCGATCTGCACCCCAAGTGCGCATTGGAGGAGGAAAAGAAGGGCGAAGAGGAGGAAGGCAAGTCCACTGAGGAAGCCCCTGCTGGGTATGTGTGCGAGGGAGGTGTGTGCAGGAAGGCCTAGAGTTGTGTTCTACTAAGTTGCCTTTGCCAGTTTCCGGTGCTATCTGAATGTTGTGAGGGGGTGACAATAATCGTGAGATGGTTGTGCTTGGAGCTGAGGTTTGTGGGCTGTTGATGTTTGTGTTAATAATAAATAGTAGGCGCACCCTGAACTCTTAGGAGCATATATGTATGCAGAACTATGTGAGTATTGTGTCAGATCAAAGTAATGGTTTTGCTGCATGGTATTTCTGCTTTTAAGCATGTGATGTTGGTGGGTTTTTTTTTGCCTTATAGTTCTGCAATCTTGCAAGCTAGACATTGTGTTGGATTTTCGATCCACATGGCCTCTTTGTTCTGAAGGATGGTCAGGGATGAGGTGAGTAGTTTGGTAGTGTTAATTTGTTTGACTTGTTCTATGATGGTCTTTTGCATCATTTCCTGGTATAGATTCTAGATGCACATCTGTAACATGCATGGTCGGTTGTTTGTCGAAGCTGTGGTTTGGTTCCTTGGCATGACAGAGATATAAAACTGCACTTCTGTTGAGACTTGTGACTAGTTGCTGCTACTAACTTGTATGATCCTGGAAAACTTGGCGTGTTGGCTGTGCGGGAAGCTGGATCACCGTCGGAGCTGTGGTCGGTTGATGGCATCTTCTCCTTTTTCTGATTATTTATGCCTCCCATGGTCGATGCCTCGCGTAAAATTTGGACTCACGTGCTAATATTTCAACCAGATCAAACTACTCCAAACGATTTGCGGAAAGATTTGCTAGGAGTTACAGACCGGTGCTAAATCTAGTGAATTAGAACATTCTGAACAAGCAGTTGGTCTGGGAGGTGGTGGCCGGTCGCAGCCGTGTGGTCATGTCGCTGCACGCGGCGATCTGAGAGAGTTTTTTTTTTTTTTGAGGGGGATCTGAGTATTTCTTCTTGCACGCAGACAGGGTGGGTGTATGTTATCGGCCAACACTCCAAATGATGGTTCCACCACACCACCCTGTGAGTTGAGCACAGGATACAGCCACATCAGCAGAGCCAGAGGAGCTGCCCAGAAGGAGCTCACGGGCCGTGAAGCCCAACACGCGTGTCACAGGCGTCCACTGGTCCATTTAGTGCCTGCGTGCACATTCCTTACAAGGCTTAGGCCCCGTTCGGCTGGTCGAATCTTCTCTGTCGCTACAGTACCCAGCTTCAACCAAAGCAGCTAGACCAGCCGAACAGCAACTCCAGCCAATTCAATTCAAAAAAAAGGCGCCAAATACAACATTAAATGCAATTCGAATTCAAACACCAGCAACCTGCCGATTCAACCACAACACCTGCTGATTACAACCAGATCATCCCACTATTACAGCATTCAAATGAGCATTACAAATCAGTCAATTTCAATACAACACCATGGTCTACAATAATAAAACTACCATCTCTACAATCCGTATATCTTTCAAATGGAACCAGTGGGCAGAATTACAAAACCTGTCGCCCCCAAGGAGCCACATTATCAGCTGCTACAAGAAGTGTCACATATGTACTCTTCTTGCATACAGTTGCCCTTTACAGCTGGTCAATAATGGTCATCACAAATTACATATATCCAATTTACAGCAGTCCGCTAAATGTTCTTGGGTGCATAGGTGGAACAGGAACACAAAATTTGTACCCACATTCAGGTACTGTCGACTGCAAGGACACGAAGGCAATGCATCAAAAGCCACATACCAACTGCAACCTTCTTCCTTGCAGCCGGTGCTCCCCTTGCTCCCAGTCCCCTGCGGTAACCCTTCACCTGCATGTGTGCAAAGCCTCATGAGCCCCAAAGTAGGCAGGCAACAAAAATTTGGATAACTGAAGATGATTTCTAACACTACCGTAACAGTTTCACTTACGTTGTCTTCCCAAGGATTCCAAGTCCATAAGTAATCTAGTCATAGACTTGTTCCATATCGTTAAGGTCATTTAACGCCATAGCTGCTACTTGACTCAAAGGCCCAAGGTCTGGTGCTTGCCTGTACCTCCCTGCTTGCTTCTCTCCCTCCAGATCATGCACGTAATTGTGCAGTGCACACAGAGCAAGAATTATCTGTGTTTTTTTGGTTCCCGAATAGTGAGGTACGCCTTTCAACATCTGCTACTTAGCTTTCGCTGCCCCAAATGTCCTTTCTATGACATTACGCAACTTCGAATGGTGGCGGTTGAACACCTGCGCGTCAGCAGGCCGCCTATTCTTGAACTCCTTCACCTAGTATCTCTTACTTGGATACGGCGGCAGATATCCCGGGCGAAGTGCATACCCGGAGTCCACCAAATAATAGCGTCCTGCATACAAACATACCACCACACCAGTTCACAAACACTTAGCATGCACCACTAGACAACCGTTGCATCAATACAACAACCAAGCCAACTAAGGTAAACTAACCTGATGGTGGGTGTGGGAAAGTGGCATCTGCCTGTGCCTTTTTGACCCACATGTCATGTGCGGAACCCTCTGTCCCGGCGCCAATATAAGTGAACCTCATATTGAAGTTACAAACAACAACCACATTTTGGGTTGTCTTCCCTTTCCTATTAATGTAGTCATCATGTATTGCTTCATCCACATCTATGTGAGTTCCATCCAGGGCGCCTATGCAGCCATCAAAAAAAGATGTGTACTCTAACAACTCCCCCAGCACTACTGCATAAGTGTAGTCCGTAGGCCTAAGCACGTCATTTGCAAAGCGAACCATGGCGTTAAGAACATGGCCAAATATCTTGCTACATGTGCCCAATCCCCTCCTAAATCTCTCATGCATTTGCCTCTGAGATTGAGCTGTCCCACATGCCCAAAGAAACATGGCTAAAGCTTTAATGGAATCAATTTTCCTAGACCGTACCAGCTAGATAATATGGTATGCAACCTAATGAAAATTTTAGGCCGCATACGAAAGGAATCAAAGCACCTACTACGATCTCCCAACAAGTTATCTATCCATTGTCGACCGGTGATGTCCGGCACATGGTAGGCATGGTTCACTTGTGGCGGTACCTTCATCATGGACATAATTGCATATCCTCCTGCCATCGCTGCAGTTACCAACTCGTTGAAACTGTTCTCACTTGAATTTTCACTTTCCACATCACTTCTGTCCATGGTCCCAGCAGCCTGCATGGAAGAATATGCACCAACCTAGTTAACATCATTCATACTGTAATAGAGGCATAACTACTGCATAAGAATCGCATACAAACCTTCGCACTCGCAGCTAACTTATGACCCCTTGAGTCAGTATTACAATAATAGAGTCTTGTCTTGTTAATGTCCCAAAGCTAGCTGCAACAATAGTACGGCGTTAGTTAGTCAACAGGTACATTACACTACAACAGCAATTACGAAACCAAATAGATTGAACCTCATGAAGTGGTGACCTCAACCTGGAACACCAAGTAATAAAGCAGGTTCCTAATACTAACCTCTTTGCTACCTCACAGGGACCATGCCACTCCCGTGCTCGTCCTCATGAAGTGGTGACCTCAATGACCTCTGGAAAAATAATAGTTAGCGCACTCAGCCAAAGTAAGGTACTTAATAATCAAAATGACAACAACCATATGAAGCATATACATCACAGCAATCAGCTTATTAGGAGTTTGGGGAAAAACACATATCCATCATAGCAAACAACTTATTAGGAGTTTGGGAAAAAATATGACACATAGTTGTGGCCACGGGCCATATTATATCACAGCAACTTCAACAAACATACTGCAGTTCGAAAACTAGGACAAGAGTGAATGTAAAGGATACAAGACGACACTCAAATGTCATCGGAGGTGTCCACCAAACTGAACAACTGATTGGCTGACGCGCAAATACTTAACAACAGCCACCAGGACTACTTGTTGTGTCCTGTTCATGTGCCATGTGAGCCAAGCAATACGCTCTTCTGAGTTCACTAGATTCTTGAACTCCCGACGGGACACCGCGTTCTTGAACAGCTCCAAAGCTTCGAAGAACATGTCTGAACAACCTGGCACACCATCCTCTTGTAGGATTTGCATTGCTTCGTCAACCTCTGCCTATTCACGGGTCCGTCCTAGCAGCAATGCTTTCAGACAAACAGGCCATGTACTCCCCCACATTGCAAGACTTCTTCTCTGGGCTGGTAACAACATGGTCCCTGGTGCCCCTCTTCGAACCCAAGTTGTAGCTAGAGGGTCCACTGAAATCTTGCGGCTGCACAACAGGAGGAGCCGTTGAGGCACGAATACCACCGGCGGACATGAAACGGCCCGTGTTCCGGTTGCGGTCCCTGTATAGTGTCTCAAGTTCGTCCAGGAAGCAAGGTGGCCTTCCACGTCTAGCACCAGCCAAACTTGTTTCCTGCAAAAAAGCACATTCACGAGTGTTAGTAAGAACGATGGCAGCAACTGAATTTCTAAACTGAACACCATGATAAGAAATGCAATCGGACAACTTAGAACAAGTTCAGAATCTGTCAAAGGACTGCAAAATCCTATGTGGCACTGAGAATTGTGAACACTACTGTCGGTACCAATAGTATAGGGGTACCCACATTTGACGATAATGAAAACTGAAACGATCAAGTCACGATAAAAGCACAACCCATTACGTGCGATAGGCCCGCCCCGTACGAAGCCGGCTCGACGAAATGCCTCGACCGCGTCCTGTCTCCGGCTCGTACGAGGCCCCCTCGACGGGAGACCTCGACCGTGCTCCGATCCGCACGGGGCTCGACCCACCCCCGGGAGCGTTCCGACTCGCGTGAGCCCAGGTCGGGGCGCTCGACCCCCTCAGTCTCTACCTACCACGGGACGAAAAGTCAAAGTATTTAATGCAACCTACCAACCATCACCTACCGGCATGGCCGCGGTCTGGATCAACGTGGGAACATTACCTGTGTCAGTTTTCACTGTCTTACTGCCCATCCCGTGATGGGAGGTGAAAAACGTCACTATTCCCACCATGCCTCGTCCTGTGCGTCACTATTAACCCTCGAGGGAGAATACGACAAGGCCCGTATGCCGTAATTCCGGGGATTCGGACTTATCCGCTCGGCCTCGACCCTACCTCGACCCGACCTCGATCACCGACACGGCGCAACAGGGAAGAAAGGACGGTATGGCACGGTGCTCCGCGTCATTTCAGCGCCTCACCTTCTACGACATCACGTGCCCAGGCATGGCCCCCCACTTCTAGGGCACGTCGCTACAGTATCTCCAACAGGGACCGACAAAACATCGTTTCAAGGCCCCCGTTGTCTTGGTCTCCTCACGTCCTATAAAAGGGGAGGCTGGGACTCCACAAGGGGGGATAGAGGATGATCAGACGAACAGCCACGCACACACCACGTAGCGACCAACATCTCAAGCAATCATCTTGTACTCTTTCTTTTCCCTTTTTGAGACTTGGGCTCGACACCCTCTCTCGCAAGCTTGTAACCCCTACGCAAGCACTTCGGTGCAAGGAAATACAAATCTCTCTCACCCCCGCTGGACGTAGGGCCTTCTTTTGCCCGAACCAGGATAAACCCCCGTGTGTTCTCCTTGCATCACCATCCAGGAAAGGGACACGCAGCATTTTACTCGTTGGTTTAGGACCCCCTCGGGTCCGGACGCCGACAGTTGGCGCGCCAGGTAGGGGAGCGCTGCGTGCTAACGTCGCTTTCCCGCCTTTTTCCTGGATGGCTGACCCCGAACGCCCTATCCCGTTGGCCACGGTGATCTGGTTCGGGAGTTTGGAGTTCATGTCGCTCGGCTATGGCTACGATATGGTCCTGCTCCCGCCAAGACACCCTACCGACGAGGATTACGAGCTCTCCCAGCCTGGGGGAGCAGTCCGCCTGTACCGTCGCTCCAGGCTGGCGCGAGCCGCTCGGCGGCGGCGAGCCCGGCGCAACCATCGTCTCCACCTGACGGAGGGCAATGGGATTCCCCGGTTCGGCGCTTCCCAGCCAGACGCCGGCCCGGATTTTCTCGTGGAAAGTCTGGGCACGATGGGCCTGGCCGAGGACAGCACGCCAGCGGAGAACCCCGCCGCACCTCCGCCTGGTGCAACGTCGCTGCCCCGTGCCTCCCTCCCGGCGAGGGCGGCAACGTCACCTTCGCCGTTTCCGGTTGGGCTAGTTCCGGCCGCCCAGGCGTACGCTTCTTCCGTAAGCACTCGTATGAGCGCTTATGAGGAACTCCCAGGGCACCACCTACGCTCTGCCCTTGACCTCGTCGCGTCCACGCCGGCTTCTGATTACCTGGACTCTACTGAGGCGTCAGGAACAGAACCCCGTGTGGCCGCTTCCCCACGCCGCAACCCCGGTAGCAGCCCACAACGAACACATATCCCCCCGTCGTATTATTATTTCGGCGCCCCTGACTCCGACTCAGCTGATGACACCTACGATCCGACCCGCGAGTGCTTCAACGTCGATGTTGAAGGCGCATCGGATTCGCAGGAAGAACAGCCGATCGGAGGAAGGCACACGCCCCCTCATGACGGGCACCCTGCCGGGCAAGGCGAGGCTCAGCTCCTCGCGGATCAGGGGGCGCAGCTCGACCAAATCCGCGAGTTGCGGGAAAGGCTCGACGAAGAACAAGAAAATCTGCGTCTACTCCAACAAACTCTCGAGCATGAGCGTGCGGAACGCGTACTTGGCGGGAGAGCTCGCGAAAGAGCTCGCGACGTCAACCGCCGCATCGAAGAGGACCGGATGACCGATCCCCCGGTCTTCGCTCGAGCCAGCCAGAATGTCGTCGCCGCCGCCGTGCTCCTCCGCAACATGCCCGAGCCATCGAATTCCGAAGCGCGCCGGGCTCGAGATGAGATCCGAGAACTCCTGGAGACTGCCGCCCTGCAGCAGGCCGAGAGCTCTGCCTCGAGGCGACGCGAACCCGCCTCGGAGCGGCTCGCGGAGCCCTCTCGGCGAGAGAGAGAGGCCTCGGTTCATCCCGAACCTGCCCGACGAATCCGGATGGTTCCCGCCCCTGAGCCCGTCGCACATGACCAGGGACCTCGAGACACCCGTGGCAACATCGTCGAGCGCCGCACGCGCAAGCACGGTGACGGTGTGGCTCGAGGCTACCACGTGCACAGGGGCGGGCGCTATGACAGTTCGGAGGATCGCAGCCCTTCGCCCGAGCCTCCAGGCCCTCGGGTCTTCAGCAAGGCAATCCGTGAGACGCTACTCCCGGCGCGGTTCCGCCCTCCCACGACTCTCGCCAAATACAACGGCGAGACCAAACCCGAACTTTGGCTCGCCGACTTCCGCTTGGCGTGTCAGTTGGGCGGGGCCACCGACGACCGAGTCATCATCCGCCAGCTCCCCCTGTTCCTCTCCGACACCGCTCGAGCCTGGCTCGAGGACCTGCCGCCCCAACAGATCCACGACTGGGGCGACCTCGTAAGGGTGTTCGAGGGGAACTTCAAGGGAACTTACATGCGCCCCGGCAACTCGTGGGACCTCCGGAGTTGCAAGCAGAAGCCAGGTGAATCCCTCCGGGATTACATTCGGCGTTTCTCCAGGCAACGCACCGAGCTGCCCAATGTCACCGACTCTGATGTAATTATGGCCTTCCTCTCGGGAACCACTTGCAAGGAGTTGGTCCGAGAGTTGGGGCGTCACACCCCGCTCACTGCCAACGGGCTGATGGACATCGTCACCAACTTCGCCGCCGGCGAGGAGGCAGTTGGTGCCATCTTTGGCGGCGAGCAGGGCACTGGCAAGCAGAAGACCGACGATCCTGCGAGCTCCGCCCGAGGCTCCAAAAGGAACAACCGCAAGAAGAAGAAGGGCCAGCAGGGCAAGCTCGAGGCCCCGGCCGACGAGCTTGTCGCCGCTGCCGAACGCAAGAAGCCTCGAGGCCCCCCCGGCGGGGGCGTCTTCGACAAAATGCTCAAAGAACCGTGCCCTTACCACAAGGGGCCCACTAACCATAACCTCGAGGATTGTCATATGCTCCGCAGGTACTTCGAGGGCGCTGGCAACAAGGCCGCCGACAAGAAGGAAGACCCAAAGGGTGATGGCAAGGAGGAGGGATTCCCCGAGATCCACGACTGCTTCATGATCTACGGAGGACCCTCAACCCGCCTCTCAGCGCGCCAGCGCAAGCGAGAGCGGCGTGAGGTCTTCTCCGTGCAGACGGCGGTTCCTCGCTTCCTTGATTGGTCCGCGGTGGCCATCACTTTCGACCGTGATGATCATCCGGACTACATCCCCAATCCGGGGGTCTACCCACTTGTCGTTGATCCCGTCATCGCCAACACGCGCCTTACCAAGGTACTCATGGACGGCGGAAGCAGCCTCAACATCATCTACTCACAAACCCTCGACCTCCTGGGGGTCGAGAGGGCGCGCCTGCAACCTAGCGTCGGGGGCTTCCACGGTGTCGTGCCAGGGAAGCGGGCAGAACCCCTCGGACGGGTCGATCTGCCCGTTTGTTTCGGCACACCGGCCAACTTCAGGAAGGAGACCCTCACCTTCGAAGTGGTCGGATTCCGTGGGACATACCACGCCATCCTCGGACGCCCGTGCTACGCCAGGTTCATGGCCGTGCCAAACTACACCTACCTCAAGCTCAAGATGCCCGGCCCAAACGGCGTCATCACAGTGGGGCCCTCATACGAACATGCCTACGAGTGCGACGTCGAGTGCGTCGAACACGGCGAGGCGGTTTTGGAATCGGCGACCTTGGCCGCAGACCTCGACGGTCTCGCCAACGAGATTCCCGATCCGAAACGCCACGCCGGCAGCTTCGAGCCCGCGGAAGGCGTCAAGCTCGTGCCCCTCGACCCCGCTGATCCCAATGGGAAGGCGCTGAACGTCAGCGCCACCCTCGACCCGAAATAGGAAGCCGTGCTCGTCGACTTTCTCCGCGCAAATGTCGACATTTTTGCGTGGAGTCCCTCGGATATGCCGGGCATACCCAGGGAAGTCGCCGAGCACGCCTTGGAGATCCGGGCCGGGTCCAAACCGGTGAAGCAACGCCTGCGCCGCTTCGACGAGGAGAAGCGCAGGGTCATCGGCGAAGAGATCCACAAGCTACTAGAGGCCGGGTTCATCAAGGAGGTTCACCATCCCGAATGGCTAGCTAATCCTGTATTAGTTAGGAAAAAGAGTGGGAAGTGGAGGATGTGTGTAGACTATACTAGTTTAAATAAAGCATGTCCGAAAGTTCCCTTTCCTTTGCCACGCATTGATCAAATCGTTGATTCAACTGCGGGATGTGAAACTCTTTCGTTCTTAGATGCCTACTCCGGTTACCATCAGATAAAAATGAAGGAGTCCGATCAGCTCGCGACTTCATTCATCACCCCATTCGGCATGTATTGCTACGTTACGATGCCCTTCGGTCTCCGGAACGCAGGGGCAACGTACCAGCGATGCATGCAGCACGTTTTCGGAGAACACATCGGACCAACCGTCGAGGCATACGTCGATGACATCGTAGTCAAGACCAAACGAGCCGACAATCTAATAAACGACCTCGACATCGCCTTCAAATGCCTTCGAGCAAAGAATATCAAGCTCAATCCAGAAAAGTGCGTTTTTGGCGTCCCCCGAGGGATGCTTCTGGGGTTCATCGTGTCCAAGCGGGGCATCGAGGCCAATCCAGAAAAAATCTCTGCCATAACCAAGATGGCCCCCATCCGAGATCTAAAAGGCGTACAGAGGGTCACGGGCTGCTTAGCGGCGCTCAGCCGTTTCATTTCGCGCCTCGGCGAGAAAGCGCTCCCTCTGTACCGCCTCTTAAAGAAATCGGAGCATTTTTCCTGGACCCTCGATGCTGAGGAAGCACTCACCAAGCTCAAGGCCACACTCTCTAACTCTCCAATTCTCGTCCCTCCAACTCCAGGAGAGCCGCTCCTACTCTATGTCGCTGCGACATCACAGGTAGTCAGCGCAGTCCTGGTCGTCGAACGGGCCGAGGAAGCTCATGCCTTGCTCGTCCAAAGGCCGGTCTATTTCATTAGTGAAGTGCTCTCAGAAACCAAGGTCCGTTACCCCCAAATCCAGAAACTGCTTTACGCTGTCATCTTGACACGACGTAAGCTCCGACACTACTTTGAGGGCCACCCAGTTACTGTGGTTTCCTCTTTCCCCCTGGGAGAGATAGCCCAGAACCGGGAAGCTACGGGTAGGATCGCCAAGTGGACGGTCGAGCTCATGGGCGAGACCCTATCCTATGCGCCGCGCAAAGCCATAAAGTCACAAGTGTTGGCAGATTTCTTGGCTGAATGGACCGACACCCAGCTCCCTCCCACACAGCTCCAGGCCGAGCTCTGGACCATGTACTTCGATGGGTCTTTGATGAAAACAGGAGCAGGCGCGGGCTTGCTCTTCATCTCGCCCCTCGGAGTTCACATGCGCTACGTCATCCGGCTCCATTTCCCTGCATCCAACAACGTCGCCGAATACGAGGCACTCGTCGCGGGGCTAAGGATCGCCACCGAGCTCGGGGTCCGCCACCTTGATGTTCGAGGCGATTCCCAGCTAGTGATCGACCAAGTCATGAAGAGCTCGAGCTGCCGCGACCCCAAAATGGAAGCCTATTGCCAAGAGGTACGACGCCTCGAGGATAAATTTCATGGCCTCGAGCTCAACCACATAGCACGCAAATATAATGAGGCCGCTGATGAACTCGCAAAAATCGCGTCAAGTCGAACTACAGTCCCACCCGACGTTTTCGTAAAAGATCTCCAAAGGCCATTCGTCGACCTTGGGTCGGACGGAGAGGTCGACGGGTCGCCACTCGACCCCCCACCTAAGACAGAGGCCCCCTCGACCGGGGCCGAGGCCATGCAGGTGGAAGGTTCGACCCCACCATCTGACATCGAGACTGATTGGCGCGCACCATACCTCGACTATCTTATCCAAGGAGACCTCCCCTCGAGTAAGACCGAGGCCCGACGGATCGCTCGACGGGCCAAAACCTTTGTGATCATTGGTGACAGCAGGGAACTGTACCGCCGCAGCCCTACGGGCATTCTCCAACGTTGCATCACAAACAAGGAAGGCAAGGACCTGCTCAATGACCTGCACTCGGGGGCTTGCGGTCACCACGCTGCGCCTCGAACCCTCGTCGGAAACGCCTTTCGACAAGGGTTCTATTGGCCGACCGCGGTCTCCGACGCCGTCAAGCTAGTACGCTCCTGTGAAGGTTGTCAGTACTATGCACGGCAGACCCACCTCCCGGCACATGCTCTACAAACTATTCCCATCACATGGCCATTTGCCGTTTGGGGACTCGACCTCGTCGGACCGCTCAAAAGAACTACTGGTGGCTTTACCCATTTGCTTGTCGCAATCGACAAGTTTTCCAAGTGGATCGAGGCTCGTCCCATCACCAGTATTAGGTCCGAACAAGCTGTGATCTTCTTTACCGACATCATCCATCGATTTGGGGTTCCGAACTGCATTATCACTGACAACGGCACCCAGTTCACTGGTAAAAAGTTTCTGGATTTCTGTGACCACCATCACATTCGTGTGCTCTGGTCGGCCGTAGCTCATCCAAAAACGAACGGCCAAGTAGAGCGCGCCAATGGCATGCTCCTACAAGGCCTGAAACCCAGAATTTTCGACAAGCTAAGCAAGCACGGTAAAAGATGGGCCGCCGAGCTACCCTCGGTCCTGTGGAGCCTGAGAACAACGCCGAGTCGAGCCACGGGGTTCACTCCGTTCTTCTTGGTCTACGGATCCGAGGCTATGCTTTCGACTGATATAGAATACGGATCCCCAAGGTTAAAAGCCTACAACGAAAGAAATAACGACGCCGCAAGAGAGGACGCCCTCGACCAGCTCGAGGAAGCCCGAGATGTGGCTTTGTTGCATTCTGCCAGGTACCAGCAGAGTCTCCGACGCTACCATGACAGACACATACGCAGGCGTGACCTCAACGTCGGCGATTTGGTGCTACGTCGGAACCAGAACACCAAGGGACGCCACAAGCTCACGCCACCATGGGAAGGACCGTACATCATCGCAGAAGTACTAAAGCCAGGCACTTACAAGCTATCCAACGAGAAAGGCGAAATCTTCACCAACGCCTGGAATATTGAACAGCTACGTCGCTTTTTTCCTTAGAAAGCCGCGAGGCCTTGTATTTCCCTTTTCATCAATAAAGAATACAGCAATATTCGAACTTTCGTTTTACGATGAGGAAGGATCGACCCTGCATTCCCAGAATCGACCCTCCCTCGGGGGCTAAAGGGGGGAACCCCCCAGTCCCTGAAAAAACTTGTACCCTCTTTTAAATTTAAGAACCGCTTTTCTAATCGACTTCGCTGCAAGAGCACCCTAAAGCTCGAGGGCAGTCGAGCCGTGGGATCACTTACGCCTCCAAGGCTACGGTACCCCCACGCTAAAAGGCGCAACCGCGTGTTAAGCAGACTATGAGAGAACACGATTCAAGCAATAGAAGGAACAAAGGCTCGAATAGAACTAAATTAACCACGAACTGGTTTAAGTTTCGAGTTCCTAGGGCCCCTGAGGCCACCACGACCAAAATTCAAAATAACTAACTTATTACACGGGCCTCCATGCCCAGATTTGGCTCACAGACCTTCGTCGTCAGCGGGCGGCACCACCTCGGGCTCAAAGAGCGAGGCCAGGCGGCTCCCAGGCCCCTCCGCGGCTTCGATCAGATCCAAGCAGGCATCTGCGTTCTCCGCGTCCGTCCGCTCCGGGTCTGTGATGAAGCCGTCGGCGACGAGCTCCATGTCGAACACAAAACCAGAGCGAACGACGGCCAGTGCCCTCTTTACGCCGTGGTGGAGGCTGTCCCGTATCTTCTCCCGGGCAAAATGACCTAGCGCGGCCATCCGACGGATGAAGCAGTTCCCTGGGGCGTCCTCTCCGGTGTCGGCGTCGGGTCCGACCCCCAGACCGTCGCACACCGTGGTGATCGCGCCCTCGAGCAACTGGGTCCTCCGGGTCTCGGCTTCCAGGAGGCTCTGCAGGGAGTTCGCGGTCGAGTGGGCCTCCTGGTTCTCGCGCTCCAGCTCTGGAATACGACAAGCTAACATTAGCACCCAATACGACGCACCGACGGCATAACTACAATAGATTGTACTTACCCTCGACGTGAGTCTTCAAACCCACGACCTCGTCGCCGAGCCCCCCGCACGTCCGTTCGAGCCCCAGGAGGGCGCTGTCCTTCTCACGAACGGCCGCCTTCAGGGCCTCGATCTCCTGGAGGGCGGTCTGAAGCGCCGCGTCCTTCTCCTGGACGGCCCCATTCAGCACCGAGACCTCGCCCTTCAGCGCGCCAAGCTGGGCTGTCACCTGCCCGATCTGGACGTTGAGGGCGTCCCGCTGACGGCCAACCTGGGAGACGTCCTCCTCGAGCTCCTTGACCCGCGCCGACAGGGGCTCGAGGTCTCGGCGGGCCTGGGCAGCCTCTTCCCGGGCCTTGTCTGCCTCGGTGCGCATCGAGGCCTCGGCCGCCCACGCCTGCATCGCCTCTTCCTTCACCGTCGAGAAGGCGGTGCGCAGTTCCGCCATCTCAGCGGACCGATCGGCGAGCCTCTTCTGAGTCTCCTCGACCAGGGCCCGTTGCCGAGACAGCGACGCCCACACACCACTCTCACCCCGGATGAAGAGTGACTTTCGGCGGGAGGCCTCTTTGAGTCCCTAATTCAAGAAAAATCGAAAAACGTAATGAGTCCAAGGGAAAAAGGCACGAAGACCCACGGAGTAAGCCGGCGACTTGGTCATACCTCCGTGGCGTCCAGCATGCCCCGCGTAACAGCGTCGGACGCCACGCTGAGCAGCCGAGCGAGGTGTTGGCGGACGCCCTCGAGGTATTGCCAGCGGTGGACCTCATCCCTGTCGTTCAGGACGAGGATGGGCTCGCCGTCGAGGTTTGCGGCATCCTTGAACGCAAGGGGCGGCCCTCCCCACCTCGGGATCTCCTCCTCGGCCCGCGCTATCGCCAGCGCGGCGAAGTCCGGCCACGACGATGACGCCCCAGCCGGGGCACCTCCCGGTCCGGTCGAAGGGCCGGCTTCGCTCGCACCCCCGGCAGGGGCCGAGGCTTCCACCCGGCTTGTGGTCTCGCCCTCCTCGGCCCCCACGATCTCCTTTCCCTTGTCCAGGGGGGCGTCGTCGAGGACGATGACCACGGGCGCCTGTCCCTCGGCAGTGACCGGCCCCTCGGCAGCCAGTGCCTCCGGAGCCGGCACCTCTGCCGTAGACGCCCCTGCGGCCGGTGTCTCGCCCGACGGCGGCTCGGACGCCGGCGCTCCCACCGCCGGTACCCCCGCGACCGGCGCCTCAACTTCCGGCGCCGCCGCCTCCGGGGCTCCGGCAGAAGGCCCGACGGCCCCACCTTCCGTCATGCCCACCGGCCGCACCAGTAGGTCCTGCTGCGGCTGCGGCTCCCTCGCCGGCGCCACCTCCTGCTCCGGCGCGGGTGTGGCCCGCGGCTGCGGCTCCCTCGCCGGCGCCACCTCCTGCTCCGGCGCTGGTGCAGCCCCCTCCGCGGTCGCCTCTGCGGCCGCCTCCTCCGTGGCCACCTCGACGGTGGCCTCAGCTGAGGGCAGCGCCTTGGGCTCCGCCTCGACCGGGCCGGGCGCCGCCGTCCTTGCCGGCTCTGACCCCGCCACCGCAGGATCGGGGCCGACAGCCGTCGAGGCACCCGCGGCCTCCCGTTGCCGACGGCGCTCCTTCGCCGCCTCGACCTCGCGGACCCAGGCAGCGTCCTGTGCCGCCGACCGGTTAAGGACGGAGGCGCTGGCTCGAAGGGACTTCACGGGGGTGGGCCCCATGGTCTCCGCCTTCCGCTTCAGCCTGAAAAATAAAGGATGAGTCGATCGACGAAATCAGGAAATAAGACGAGTCCCTTTCTGTTCAGAAGCTTACCCAGAAATCGGCACCAGGGGCCTCGACCCCCCACGGTCCGAGCCGCTCGAGGTCGCAGGCGGCGGCCTCGCGGCAGCCCCACCCACGGACCGGGCGCTCCTCGAGGCTCTCGCCGGTGCGCCGCTACACGCTTTCTGCGCCTCCGAGGCCAACTGGCCTCGGGTCTTCACGCCCGATGAAGGCGCCGCCGACGACGATGTCGGCACCCTCACCCCCGTCCCCGCCTGAGCTTGCGGGGCCTGGGCTGAGGCAGGCGCCCCTGTCGACCCCCCTGGCTGGGTCCGGGGCGAGGCGACCCCTCCCACCGGGGGGCCCGCCTCCCTCTTTTCCTCCTCCTTCTTCTTCTTCCTCTTCTCCTCTTCCTCGTCGTCCTCCTCGACCTCCTCGACCACAACGACCGAGGAGGATGGCCCCGCGAGGGGCTCCAGCAGAGGGCGGATGTCGGGGAGGTTCCCCAGCCCGGTCGCGGCCTCGTACCGCGACAAGGCGTCGTCATCCTCGCCGCTGCTGCCGTCGTCCTCTCCCGACATGGTCTCGGAGGGCGACGGCTCTAAAGGGAGCCCGTCGAGGGCCTGTTGGCGCCGGAGTTTTCTCCGCGCCTCCTTCTCCCTGGACTTCCGGGCCGCCCGCTTCTTGGTCGACTCCTTGACCGCCTTCTGCTTCGAGGCGTGCTCCCGTCGAGCGTCCCGAGCAGGTTGGTCCTCCGGAACCGGCGGTCGAGTCTCCCGCAACGCCGATAAGTCCTGCGCAATGACGTCGACCGGATCAGGGGAAGGTCTCAGACGCGAATCGAACTAAAAAGACGAGCGTACTAAGGAGCTTACCACGGGCTCGAACCCCTCAGTGGGCCTCATGGGGAGCCGGTCGGCTTCCTCCGCCTTGAAGGTCCCCACCATCCGGCGGGCTCGGCGAAGCCCCTCCTCGGGGGTGAGGGTCTCGTGCGACATCCGGCTCCCCTCCAAAGACGCCTCCGGGGTCATCTGGTCGAGGCGCAGGCGGCGTCGGCACAGCGGCATCACCCAACGACGGTGGAACGCCGTCGCTACTGCCGCCGCCGTCAGGCCTCGAGCACGAAGCTGCTGCAGCGCCGCCAGCAACGGGTCCAGGCGCGGCTTCTCGACGTCCGGCACGCCGTACACCCAGTTGTCCTCCCGGGCGGTCAGCACGCGGCCGGTATACCTCGGCAGCTGGTTCTCGTCGTTGCGGAGGTAGAACCAGCCCGTATGCCACCCGCTGTTCGAAGAGATGAGGCGCGCCGGGATGTACTGGTCCGTCCGACTCGACCTCAACTGAAGGACGCAGCTCCCTACCCGCACGGCGTAGAAGGCGCCCTTCGCTCCCGCGTTCCGCGCGAAAAGCTCGGCCTTGAAAAGGTGGAGCCACAGGTTCCACTGCGGCTCCACCCCGAGGTATCCCTCGCAGACCGCCGCGAAGATGGCGGCCTGCGCAATGGCGTTGGGGGCGAGGTGGTGGAGCTCCACCCGGTAGTAGTGGAGGAGCGCCCGCATGAAGGCCGACGACGGGATACCGAACCCCCGTTCGTGGAAGCTTACGAAGCTCACCACGTAGCCTTCCGGGGGGGCCGGCTCCCGATGGGTCGACGGCGGCGCGATCCACTCCGGCCGCGACCGGCTCGTCCTCGGCCGCAGCAACCCATCCGCGACCAGCTCCTCCAGCTTCTTCTCCGTCACGGAAGAGGAGGCCCAGCCGTCGGTAGCGAGGAATTGGCTCTTTCCAGCCATCGGCGCCGGCGGGGAGGAAAGGCGTGGGGAAAAAGGGCAGCGGCGGCGGCAATGCGGACGGAAAGCGCACGGGGGCTAGGGTTTTCCTAAGGCAAAGGATGGCAAGAACGCAAAGAACCGGAGGGGAACACAGACCCCAGGGCCGCGCTTTTATAGACCGGGAAGAAGTTCAACGGCCGCGCGAAAAGGTAGCAACAGTTTCCCGTAATAAATGCGCCCACCTAACCGTCCTTCTTGCCTTACAGGAGCGGGGCACGTGGCCGTCCCCACGCAGTAACCAAACGCCACGCCGCCCACTACCGCGCCGATCTCGCCCTAAAAAGGCGCGCCTGGCTAAACGGGCGGGGCGAGATCCGCGGACGGATATCCCGATATTCCGCTAACGGGCTCCGGGCCCGCTTTAAGTCTCGAGGGAACAGAGGCTGGCCCTCGACCTGGGTTTCGACAGCCGCCCTCGAGCACAGAGCAAGGGACAACCAGGGATGCGCTCATACATGGCCAGGGCTCGAGCCACGCTCTCGAGGCGCCCCAGGACGTATTCGAGGCCAGAGGACGAGGTCGAAGCCGGAATCCCCACGGGGGAGGCAACGAGCCCTCGGATCCCGTCGAAGGGAACCGACATCCGCACGACCACTCCTTGGCATTTTCGCAGAGTGCCTCCGGGCCACAAGCCGACTCCTAACGACTGGAGCACGAACTCTCACTCGAATCTCCCCGCTAGCAGCTCACCGGAGATCGCCGGACTCGCCCAAACGGGGTAGTACGACGTTCCCCACCCCTCCTCTTCCTTTTCGGAGGAAGAGCGCGAGGGACGGACAACGAAAGACGGCAGGGACTCTGATCGACCTCGTGCGCGCGAGGCTCGGGGGCTCGGCCGCATCAATTACTCCCTGATAAAAAATGTAAACAAGACCTCGGAGGAGATTTTCTCAACACTCCACCGAGGCCTCGGGGGCTACACCCGGCGGGTGCGCTCGCGCGCCCCCACCGGAGAAGCACTGAGAACGCCTAGGCATCCCTGCTAAGAAAGATAAACGACGCTATGACTCCAGTTCATCGGTAAATAAGCCTCAAGGAGAGTGAACGTTCACTCACCTAAAGGCTCGGGGGCTACTGTCGGTACCAATAGTATAGGGGTACCCACATTTGACGATAATGAAAACTGAAACGATCAAGTCACGATAAAAGCACAACCCATTACGTGCGATAGGCCCGCCCCGTACGAAGCCGGCTCGACGAAATGCCTCGACCGCGTCCTGTCTCCGGCTCGTACGAGGCCCCCTCGACGGGAGACCTCGACCGTGCTCCGATCCGCACGGGGCTCGACCCACCCCCGGGAGCGTTCCGACTCGCGTGAGCCCAGGTCGGGGCGCTCGACCCCCTCAGTCTCTACCTACCACGGGACGAAAAGTCAAAGTATTTAATGCAACCTACCAACCATCACCTACCGGCATGGCCGCGGTCTGGATCAACGTGGGAACATTACCTGTGTCAGTTTTCACTGTCTTACTGCCCATCCCGTGATGGGAGGTGAAAAACGTCACTATTCCCACCATGCCTCGTCTGTGCGTCACTATTAACCCTCGAGGGAGAATACGACAAGGCCCGTATGCCGTAATTCCGGGGATTCGGACTTATCCGCTCGGCCTCGACCCTACCTCGACCCGACCTCGATCACCGACACGGCGCAACAGGGAAGAAAGGACGGTATGGCACGGTGCTCCGCGTCATTTCAGCGCCTCACCTTCTACGACATCACGTGCCCAGGCATGGCCCCCCACTTCTAGGGCACGTCGCTACAGTATCTCCAACAGGGACCGACAAAACATCGTTTCAAGGCCCCCGTTGTCTTGGTCTCCTCACGTCCTATAAAAGGGGAGGCTGGGACTCCACAAGGGGGGATAGAGGATGATCAGACGAACAGCCACGCACACACCACGTAGCGACCAACATCTCAAGCAATCATCTTGTACTCTTTCTTTTCCCTTTTTGAGACTTGGGCTCGACACCCTCTCTCGCAAGCTTGTAACCCCTACGCAAGCACTTCGGTGCAAGGAAATACAAATCTCTCTCACCCCCGCTGGACGTAGGGCCTTCTTTTGCCCGAACCAGGATAAACCCCCGTGTGTTCTCCTTGCATCACCATCCAGGAAAGGGACACGCAGCATTTTACTCGTTGGTTTAGGACCCCCTCGGGTCCGGACGCCGACAACTACAGACATGACAATGAAGCTATTTGCATTCAACTGATTTTGCTATGTACAACATGGTCAGGTTAGTCCTAACCAACCAAAATAAACTATCACACCTTAAGCACAAGTTGACTATAAAATGTAAAACCCAAAACAAGCCAAGAAGAGGATACTACATACAATAACTATTCAAATTGAACTACAAGATTTCTCTGAACAACAGGATATGGAAAAACAACAGGGAAGTTACATTTCCTGTTGTCAGTATGACACTATGCCCTACTCAAAATCTATCATGCATATATTTTGTTTACTGATCTCTTTGCATAGCAAATGCAAGTCAACACTACCATTAGTGCACACTGAAAACTTTAAACATCTCAAATGCTGAAACTGGGAGAGCACAGTAGGTAACAAATGCACTTACCGCTCCCTCGGGCTGGGAACCGTCCTGGGTCTCCCAGTAGACTCAGTGTCAATGTCGCCCGTACGTGGGTCCCTGCCAAGCCCAGTGGCTGATAGCTGTGAGATCATGTGATGAAAAATTGGTCTGATATGAAATTGGCATTGCAAAGTGATTTGAATTATGGCATAATTTAATATGCATGTGCTGCTTATATAATTTGTGCGTACATGATAGTGCTCCTTGCTTAGGCTCTTTTTGATCACATTGATACATGTTATGAGCTAAGCCTGTTTTATAATCTATGAACATGTCCATAACTTGATGAAAACTTGAAAAATGTTCACCATTGAGTTGGCACTAGCTTGTGTATAGGATGTGTTGAGATCCATGTTGCTATCTTTTGTATGCTAGGTTGCTATGTCTCATGTTTCTTGAGTCATACACTTGACTTGGACAACTTGATAAACTTGTGCTAAAAATTGAAATCCAAGTTAAGTTATGAAAAATTTTGAGATGGATCTTTACTGTCCCACGTCAAGGTATCGAGACAGCTTCCCATTACACTTAGGGATGAACTTGAGCCTTGTAGTGCAGTCCAAAACCACTCATGACGAGATAGCTTCCTATTGCACTTAGGGATGAACTCGGCGTGGTTTATTATAAAAAAATACATACTTCTTTGGTGTGATAGTATTGATAAACTCTCGCATACACATGCTCCACCTAATGCTTGTGTTACGCTACAAACTCTGATAAAACTTTGATAAAAACACAAGTGTGAAATGAGTCTTTGAGACATGATGTATGACCGTTATATGGGGTAGTTCACTTTTGTATACACTTGCTAGCACTAGATTGATCTCCTGCTTATACTTGCTATGTGCTACTCTCATTGGTGAACACCTCTTCGAATTGCTTAACACTAAATCAAAAGGCTTAAGTATCATACTTTGTCTCATTTGATCAGTTTGAGCATTTGCTATGGCTTGTACTTGTTGCTACACACATGACAACACCAACTAGAGCATCTTTTCACTCTGACTGCTATACTCCTAAAGCTTTGCACTTTCTACATCTCATAGCATTTGTTGAGGGGGAGTTGCAATCTTTAGTGGTTGAGCCCTCTTTTGCTCTCTTTTGTGCTCCTGATGAATCCATTGTCAAAGGGGGAGAGAGGTTTACACATTGCATGTTCACATGAGTGATTTTGTGAGATAAGGAAGGGGGAGAGATGATTTTTTTGATCTTTTGAGATGATCTTTTTTCTCTATTTGGATCTTTTGATATGATCTTTTTATTTTCACTTTGCCTTTGATTTAAAAATGATTTAGTGGATGTGAATGCCAATGTTCATTATTTATATGATGTTGCCAATGTTTTCATCAAGGGGGAGATTGTGAGATCATGTGATGAAAAATTGGTCTGATATGAAATTGGCATTGCAAAGTGATTTGAATATGGCATAATTTAATATGCATGTGCTGCTTATATATGCTTATGATAGCATGGTGATTTGGTATTGTTGCATGACATACTCGTGTGAGGTGTTGTGCGGATTGACTTGAGTCAAGTCGTGGACTTGGGCTCGGACGTGTGCACTTGTTTATTCATGTGCAGGTGTTGCATGAGGCATAACATGGTCGATGACAGACTGGAACTAGGTTCAGGGAGGAACTAAGGTTTCAGGACTAAGTTCAGGGAGGAATTGAGGTCCTATCGGTCAAGGATGTCATGCGAGATGTTCGAACTAAGAGAACAATGTACATGAAGGCAACCACTCTGTGAGACATACACAGGAGATGTACAGGCTACGGTGTGGTGTTGATCTTGGTCGGTGCAGCCAGGATGGTATTGAGCAAGCGTGCGACGCAGGTTGCAGCTTGACATGGTGGGTGTGGGGCTAGCTGATGCATGCAATGCATGGTGCATTGCCATGTTCGTTTTGACAAAGTCCAGTCGGACTTGGTGCTACGATGCATGTGTGATACGTGCATGGATAGGAGCTCACGCATGGGACATGCGTGGTGGTGGTTAGCGAGTTTAGGCTGGACTCGGTCTCGTTGGCTGATTTGGTCTCATTGATCCATTTAATGAGGCAGCGTGTGGACGTGCTTGGTCTGTGCGTGTCTGCCTGAGGGGCATGCTGGCTCAGTCATTGGATGAGTTTGGTGTAAGGGAACGGACTCAGTTCCCTGGTGCTGGACGTTTTGGTATAAAAGGAGACCGAGGTGTTGAAAGGATCTAAACAATGCCTAGAGGGGGGTGAATAGGCGTATCTAAAAAGTTCTACACAATTCTCAAAGTCACTTATCAGCAACTGTCGGAAGTCCCGACAGTTTGAGTCAGAACTTCCGACGTGTCAGAAGTTCCAACGCAAACTGTCAGCACTTCCGACCCCTACGGGAAATGAACTACTATTGCTCAAATGAACTTTGTGAGAGCGGTAACTTACAACACCACTTCTCAGTGGTAAGATGAAGATGTTAGGTCACTTCCTTGACACCGAGAGCTCTCCAAGTCGTAGATCAAGATCAAACCCTAAGAGAGAGGTTGAGAGAGAGACAAGCAAATACAAGTGATGCCAACCAAACCACACAAACAACAAACACGCGGGACAAAGGATTTATCCCGAGGTTCGGCAACCCCACAAAGGAGCACCTACGTCCTCGTTGTTGAGGTGACCACTTAGGTCGGAGTCTATTTCACCTCCTTGCCTCTCTCAAAGCAACCACAAAGGTCACTTGAGTTCTCCACTAAGAAAACAAGGGTAATACAAACTTCCCAAGGCTCTTCCACAAGATGGAAGCTCTTGGGCGACGCCTAGCCGGCTAGGGTTTCAAGAACCCAAGAGTAATAGACGCAAATCCAACCGGCTTGACGAAGAAATCAAGTGCTCAAGCTTGCAAGGAAGTTTTTCTCACTCAAACCACACTCCTATCACTCAAATTCGTGGGAATCGAAGTTAGGAGCAAAGGAGGGAGGAGAGAGAGCTCTTGAATGCTTGAGAGCTGTTTTGGCCGTGAGTTGGTGAGCAATGAATGAATGAGTAACGGTTAGAATGGAGGAAACGGGTATATATACTCCAAGGCAAAATCTAACCGTTCAGATCTACGTCGGAAGTTCCGACGCAGATCTCGGGACTTCCGACGTATGAAGAAAACACTGTTCACGTGAGGTCAAAAGTCCACGGGTGCAAGTCAGCGTCGGAACTTCCAACAAACGTCGGGACTTCCGACTGTCGGAACTTCCGACGATCGTCGGGACTTCCGACGGGCACAGTCAGCAGGTCAGTAAAACCACCGATGCCGGGACTTCCAGCTTGGGTCGGGACTTCCGACTGTCGGGAGTTCCGACTCACGTCGGGACTTCCGACACCCACGGTCACCGCGCAGGCTGTGACTGGGAGTCAGCACTTCCAGCAAGAGTCATGACTTTCGACTATCGGGAGTTCCGGCTTACGTCGGGACTTCCGACTGTCGGGAGTTCCGACTCACGTCGGGACTTCCAACATCGACAGTCACAGAAAATTATTCTATGTGCTCGTGAAGTGCTAGAGTGTCTCTCTTTTGATTTTATTAATATGCTTGAGCACTCTATCTTCCTCAGACCAACTAAGTTTTGCATCCCTCTTTATAGTGCGGCATACCTAAACTCAAGAAGCGAAAAGATAAACTTTGAAGTTCCGCTTGAGTTTGAAGCCTTCTTCAACACGACGAATTGAGGGATACCATTTCATCTTTATCAACTCTTTAATTCTTTCATGGGACTAATAGCTGCGACATATCTCATAAAGATCACATTAGTCCCTAATTTGGATGTCATCAATACACCAAAACCCACATAGGGGGCAAATGCACTTTCAATCTCCCCCTTTTGGTAATTGATGACAACCAACTTAGGCTATTACAAGAATATAAGAATTTAATGCTTTTGAATCCCAAACTTTATGAAGAGCTCCCCCTTGATGTATGCATGAATTTGAATTTCAATGATGATCATTCATCCATCAATTGCATATATCAAGACAAAAGCTCCCCCTAAATTTTGCAATTCGTGGGGTGCAACACATGTGTGTGAATAAGAATTGATACGTGAAAAGAGATGCAATATGACAATTTATATTCACACAACAAGTGAAGAGAAAATGATGACCAAGATTTCAATGTGAATCTTGAAACAACACATGGCCATCAACAGAAAAACATACATCATTACAAAACAACCATAAGCTAAAAGAAGTAGATAGATAATCATTACTTGTCCTACAATCATCCAACACACAAATATATATAGTTGTCCATCACATAGTGCCACGACATAACATAGTTCGAACAAGCTAAAGGTTTTAAGAGTCTCAAAACTAGGCTACCAACCAATTATTACAAGATAGATCAAAGCCTAACACTCCCCCTTTGTCAACAAGTGCCAAAAAGGGTAGGCGGCGTGAGAGAAACAAGCTACTCATCGTCGAAGTCCTCGTCACCACCATCATCGCCATCATCTCCATCATCATCGTCATCATCTTCATCATCTTCCTGGATGTAGTCCTCATCCGCAGGAGGAACGGTGGCCTTGCCACGACAGCGAGAGGAAGCCTCATCCGCATAAGCCGCACAAGCCTCATCATAAAGCTGCATAGGATCACGGGGAGGCACAAACGGCGGCGGAGGGGAAGATACAATACCAGCCCACTGCTCCATACGGTAAAGCCTCTCTTGTATGTCATGTTCCCGCTGAGCACTAGCACAACACTGTCCAAACATGTAGTTCATGAGAAACTTGAACTTGCTAGGCTTCTTGCTCTTACCAGAGGAGGAAGAAGAGAGGGGCTCGGCACTGGTGGAGCGCGAAGGAGCAGCAGAAGGTGAAGTGGCAGCACGACGAGAACGAGAAGACGAAGCGCCTTTGCCCTTGCCTCTAGCAATATCAGCTGCCTGCTTCAGTTCTTTGGCAGCAGTAATGGAGAGCTTGTTGGAGATCTTGAGAAGCTTGTGATTTGAACCATCTGAGGGAAAGCGGATGCCAGACACTTGCTCAATGATATGCATGAGGTAAGGAGCATATGGAAGGCCTTTGACAGGATCCTCAGAAGTGTCATGAATTTTGTTCCAGATGTAGCGACTGATGGAGAACTTTTGAAAATCAGTACCAAAGCGATGAAGGACCTTCTGAGAGTCATCACGGAGATAGGTGGTATCACCAGCCTTTGGATACAAAATCTGCCTCAGGATGTTGTTCAAGACATAGAAATATGGCTTTAGATACACGGTCTTGCCATCTGCAGGATGTCCATCAAGATACATGTGCTGGTACTCCTCCATCTCAACATCCTCATACTCAACGAGCTCAGTAGCACGACGGTCATAACTATTGAAACCAAGCAAGCGAGAGAAAGTGACAAAGTCGACCTTATAGTGCTTGCCCTCCGTGGTCCAGTGGATGATGTTAGTAGCACCGGTCTTGTCCTTCTCATGATGATAGGAAGCATAAAACTGCAGGATAATCTCATTGTTCCAATGCTTCCGAAACTCCATCAGGCGAAGCAGGCCCATAGAGTTTAAGTCCCTAACCATCTGGGGTAGCTCAGAAGGCTCAGTGATCAAACCAAGATCATATGAAAGAATATACTTCATCTGAATGACTGGCTCCTTCTTCTGGAGGACTTTGGTGTAGAGAATGGACCGGTAGTAATCAAAGTGAAAGGGATGCCAGAACCGAGCCTCAAGCCGGAGATCCTTCTCATCTTCAGCATATAAATTTCGAGCCCGCTGCGACCGGATTTCACGAACATTGTGGCGGTAGTCGACCGGACGAGGAGGAGCCCAACCACCAATGTTTGGAGCAAGTTCAGGCTCCCGGATAAAGGGCGGAGGACCATCAAACGGAACAAACTGATGAATAGGATGCGAGGGGCCACGTGAAGGTGACTGCAGCACTGGAACTCCAATAGTGCGGCCCGCACGCTCAAGAGCCTCCTCTTCCGCATCAACGACCGGATCCATCCCACAAAAAACTTGGGCCGGAGGCGGAGGAGGAGCAGTAGAAGACGAGCCGCGTCCACCACGGGCACGAGCAGCGGACCGCCGAGAAGCACCAGCATCGTCACGGAGAAAGGGCGCCTTGGTGCGGCCAGTTGACCTGGCAGCGGTGCGGTCTTGATTTAGTTTAGACCTCTTCTCCGAACGGCGTGAAGGACTGCCACCCTCCATGGCTGCAAGAATGACATGGAGCGAAACTGAGAAAGAGAAGTAACGTAGCATGGGCGCAGCGATACAAAGAAACATGCACGGACGGATGAGCACAGGGTCAGAACTGCCGGCATGAGCCGGAACTGCCGACAGTCGGAACTTCCGGCTTACGCCGGGACTTCCGACGGCCTGAACTGCCGGCAGACGCCGGAACTTCCGACTCAAGTGAAAACCGTCCGATGCATGGGGCTCCAAATCGATGCACACACACGTCCAAGGATGATAGAGGAGCAAAGAAGGAAGAGGGAAATAACAAGAATCGAAGGTACATTGCATTAACAACGAGAACCACGGTAGTACCTTAGATGAGAGGGAAGAAGATAGAGAATCGGCAGATCCGGGGCAGCGGCGATGTCCCGGAGAAGATCCACGCGCAATCACGACACCAAGGGAACCACCACACCGGAAATCACCCACGGAACGACGACGAGCTTCAACCGTTGAAAAACATGGTGGAGAGAGCAAGGGCAATCGACGGGAAGGAGGGTCGGAGGTGGTGGCCGGAACCGCCGACGCCGAGGCCGGCCGGAGGTGACGGGCACGACGGCGGCCGGGCGGAGGGGCGGGTGCGGGAGGAAATGGGTAGGGGCAGAGGCGGGTGCGGGAGTGAAAGAGATGGGGAGAAGAGAGTGGTTGCCGTGAAAAAATAGATTGGGCCACGGTTAAAACCGAGACACACGACCCAGATCCACGTCGGAACTCCCGACGTGAAAGCCGGAACTTCTGACGCAACCGGAGGTGCTGGCGCAGGCCAGGACTGCTGGCCGCCGGAAGTGCTGGCGTAAGCCGGAACTTCCGACGGTCGGAACTTCCGGTGTAAGCCGGAACTTCCGACGCAGAGACACAGAAAAACTCTCAAACCAGAACTCACCATGCTAGGTGGGACAAAATATGATGGACACACACTAATGTTTTCACAAGTGACTAGATTTCATACAACCAACACAAAACAATAGTCACCCATGAAGACTACAAAATAGATTTTGAAAACGACACACAATATTTGTTCTCAAATCTTTTCTCCTAACTAGATCAAACAAAAGTATGTGCAAGACATCAAGCCACGTTACGAGAATCAATGATATTTAGCTCACTCCTCAAAGCACAAAATCTTGACTCATCTAGAGGCTTTGTAAAGATATCGGCTAGTTGTTTTTCGGTGCTCACATGATGAATTGCGATATCTCCTTTGGCTTCGTGGTCTCTCAAAAAGTGATGCCGGATGTCTATGTGCTTTGTTTGAGAGTGGTTTATGGGATTGTTTGCCATTTTAATGGCACTCTCGTTGTCACACAAAAGGGGAATCTTGGTTAACTCACAACCGTAGTCCTTAAGGGTTTGCTTCATCCAAAGTAGTTGGGCACAGCATGCACCGGCCGCCACATACTCGGCTTCGGCGGTGGATAAGGCTACGGAGTTTTGCTTCTTAGAGCTCCAAGACACCAAAGACCTACCAATAAATTGGCAAGTCCCGGTAGTACTCTTTCGATTTACTTTGCAACCGGCATAATCCGAATCGGAATAGCCAAGTAAATCGAAAGTGGAGCCCTTGGGATACCACAAGCCAAGATTAGGAGTGTGCACTAAATACCAAAAAATTCTCTTAACAGCCATCAAATGACATTCTTTCGGATTAGCTTGAAACCTTGCACACATGCACACACTAAGCATAATATCGGGCCTAGATGCACAAAGGTAAAGGAGGGATCCAATCATGGAGCGATATACCTTTTGATCCACGTCCTTTCCTCCTTGATCAAGATCAAGATGTCCATTGGTTGGCATGGGTGTCTTGATGGGCTTGGCCTTGTCCATGTCAAACTTCTTCAACATGTCATTGGTGTACTTGGTTTGACTAATGAATGTACCATCCTTGAGTTGCTTAATTTGAAATCCAAGAAAGAACTTCAACTCACCCATCATGGACATCTCAAACCTATTTGTCATGATCCTACTAAATTCTTCACAAAAAGCCACATTAGTACTACCAAATATTATGTCATCGACATATATTTGGCAAACAAAGATATCATTATTAACTTTGCGAGAAAATAAAGTGGGATCGGCCTTTCCTATCTCAAATCCTTGTTTGAGTAGGAAGTCCTTTAGGCAATCGTACCAAGCTCTAGGGGCTTGTTTGAGCCCATAGAGCGCCTTGTCGAGCTTGTAGACGTGGTTGGGATACTTGGGATCTTCAAAGCCTGGTGGTTGCTCTACATACACCAACTCGGATAGGGGGCCATTAAGAAATGCACTCTTCACGTCCATTTGATATAACTTGAAATCATGATGAGCCGCATAGGCTAGAAGAATGCGAATGGATTCTAGCCTTGCCACCGGTGCATAGGTTTCCCCAAAATCCAAGCCTTCAATTTGAGTGAATCCCTGAGCCACCAACCTAGCCTTGTTCCTTGTTACCACGCCATGCTCATCTTGCTTGTTGCGGAAGACCCACTTGGTTCCAATCACATTTTTCTTGGGCCTTTCCACCAAGGACCAGACTTCATTCCGAGTGAAGTTGTTCAACTCCTCTTGCATGGCTATCATCCAATCCTCATCTTCAAGTGCCTCTTCCACCTTGCTAGGTTCCAAAGGAGAAACAAACGAGTAATATTCACAAAAATTTGCTAAACGAGAACGTGTAGTTACCCCTCGTCGAATGCTCCCCAATATATTATCAACGGGATGATCCCGTTGAATGGATTGATGCACTCTAGGATGTGGCACTTGAGTTTGTCTTTGAATGGGATTATTATCTTCATCATCGTGGTCATGATCGAATGAAGAATCACAGTCATGAGCTTGTGGGGAGTTGGCTTCACTTCTCTCTTCATTGTTGAGTTGAGGTTGAGCTTGCACGTTATTGGCACCATCTTGATGAGAATGACCTTGTGCATCATTTGATTTTCCATCTAGAATTTCTCTTGTCGCGGAAGCTTCACCATGCCCATTGGATGGAACATGATGAGTGGTAGGATCATGATCAACATGTACAACATGGTCTTCATCTTCTTCTTCGATGGGCTTTATCTCACCAATGGCAAGCTTCTTTATGGCTTTATGTGGAGCCTCCTCATTACCTACAATCTCAACATTGACTTGCTCCTTTTGAGAGCCGTCGGTTTCATCAAAAGTCACGTCTACCGCGATTTCAATCAAACCGGTGGTTTTGTTGAAAACACGATATCCATGTTCGTTAGTAGCATAACCAAGCATGAAACCTTCATCAACCTTTGGTGCAAACTTTGAGCTTTTGGATTTCTTGTTAAGTATAAAACACTTAGATCCAATAACTCTAAAGTAGTGCACCTTGGGCTTTTTACCGGTTAGAAGTTCGTAGGCGGTCTTGTCTCTCATCTTATGAAGATATAGGCGGTTGATAGCATGACAAGCCGTGTGTACCGCTTCCGCCCAATAGTTGACTGGAGTCTTGTATTCATCCAACATCGCTCTTGCGGCTTCTATGAGTGTTCGATTCTTCCTCTCCACAACACCATTTTGTTGTGGAGTGTATGGGACCGAGAACTCATGTTTAATTCCTTCCTCTTCAAGGAACTCTTCAATGTTGGTGTTCTTGAACTCCGTCCCATTGTCACTTCTAACTCTCTTTATCTTGACATCAAACTCATTTTGGGCTCTTCTTGCAAACTTCTTGAAGATGCCTTGTACTTCACTCTTGTCATGCAAAAAGAATACCCAAGTGAAACGAGAATAGTCATCAACAATTACGAACCCATATTTGTTACCACCAATGCTTATGTAAGCGACGGGTCCAAATATGTCCATGTGAAGCAATTCCAATGGCCTTTCGGTTGACACCACATTCTTGACGGGATGTTTAGCTCCAACTTGTTTTCCCGCTTGGCATGCGCTACAAATCCTATCTTTCTCAAAAGAAACATTTATTAGTCCAAGGATGTGTTCGCCCTTTTGAAGTTTGGCCAAGTTCCTCATCCCAACATGGGCAAGTCGGCGATGCCATAGCCAACCCATGCTAGATTTTGCCATTAAACAAGTCTCGGGATTGACTCTATTTGATGTGAAATCAACTAGATAGAGTTTCCCTTTTAAATGACCCGTAAATGCAATAGAGGAATCCTTCCTTCTAAAGACTTCCACACCCTTATCCGTAAAGAGACAATTGTAACCCATCTCACAAAGTTGCGAAACGGATAACAAATTGTATCTCAACGAATTCACAAGTAAAACATTAGAGATAAAGTTGTCATTTGAGATAGCAATTTTACCCAAACCAAGTACTTCTCCTTTTCCATTGTCACCAAACACAATGTTTCCACTTTCATCATTACTAGATTGGAAAGATGTGAACATGTTCTTTTCTCCGGTCATATGATTGGTGCATCCACTATCCACCACCCAACTTGTTCCACCGGAGGAGTATTCCTACAAAGACAAATCAAGCTTGTGCTTTAGGTACCCAAAGAGATTTGGGTCCTAGGGGGTTAGTCACATAAAACTTTGGCACCCAAACACTCCTCATAATCTCCTTCCTCTTAAGGGCACCAACATACTTCACCACAATCTTGCCATCCTTGCCCCAACAACACATGTAGTCACTAGCATAACACCGTGGAAGTGGTGCTTGTGGCTTGGGGGCCTTGGATTGCTTCGTCTTGTTGCTTGTAGGTTGAGTCTTGGGAATGTAGACCTTGTTGTTGGCCTTGCAAATAAGCTCATCAAGGGCAACACCCTTGTTGAACTTCACACAAGGCACACCATTGACCATGTTCCTTCCATTTGCCTTCCCATCATACCTATTGTAGCCAAGACCTTCTTTGATAGATGGGTGCCTAAATGCCTTGTATATAGTCTTGTTGGATTGCTCTTGACACTTGCACCCATTCTTCAAGGCCATCTTCAACCTATTGATCTCCTTGTCTCCCTTCTCTAGCTCAACAAGGTTAGTAGTATATGCATTTACATCAATTTTATAGCATCTTTTACAACCATTGCTAGTGGAGACATTAGAGTCTTCGGTTGCCTTAGGAGAAGTTGAAGTGCTAGCCCAAAGTGTGCTATAGTTTTGCTCAAGATTTTGATATTTTTCTTCCAAGCGTGTAAGGCTTTCTTGAGCAATACTTTTCTCATTCTTAAGGCTAGCTATTTGATCATTAACCGAGGAATGTTCTTTAGTCAATTTCCCAATTGAGTCATTGGCTAAAGACAATTCAATGGTTAACTTCTCAACCTTCGACTTTTCCTCGACGATAGATGCTTCAAGAGCTTGGTTCTTTTCTCGCTCTTGAGTGATTATTTCCCCTTGCATCTCCAAGCATCTATCCCTCTTCTCTAATTTCTTCATTAGCATTTTTATTTTAGTGTAAGCCTTTTTACCAAATTTCTTTATCATGGTTGCTTCAAGTTGTTCTATGTTCTCATCACAACTATCATACTCATCACTAGAGGAGTTGGATGGGGATAGTACCTTCTCCCCTTTTGCCATAAGGCAAGTTGGAGTGTAGTATTCGTTGTCGATGAGGTTGGAGAAAAGCCTTGGTGATGAATCTAGGTTGAGGAAGAGCTTTGGTGATGAAGCCGAGTCGGGGAGGTTCATGGTTGGTGATGAAGAGTGATGGATAGCAATGTTTGCAGCTCCTTTCTTCTTCTTCTTCTCATCATCACTTGAGTCACTATCATCATTTGACTCCCATTCGTCACCAATATGAGCTTCACCTTTCTTCTTGCCTTTGTTCTTCTTATCATAACTCTTATTTTTCTTGTCTTTGTTTTCTTCGGGACAATCGGCAATGAAGTGACCGGTTTTACCACACCTATAGCAAAACCTTTTCTTGAATCTCTTCTTACCATCTCCATAAGTATTGCGGTTGCTCTTCTTCTTCATAAATTTCTAAGATTTCTAATCACAAATGCAACCTCGGCATCAGAATCTTCTTCTTCACTTGAGGAATCATCCTTCAATTTCTTCTTTTCTAGACAACACCCATTGCCATCATAAACATGAGTTGCTTTTAGGGCTGCACTCTTGTTGTATCCCATTGCACTAGGATTTTGACTGTGAGCATTGATTGCATCTTGATCAAGGCATTCATGATGCTTGAGCTTCGCGAGAACTTCTTGAGGTGTTATGTAATCATAGTCGGGCCTCTCCATGATCACGGATGCTAGCATATTGTTCTTTGCTCTATATGTTCTCAAAATCTTTCTAGCAACCTTGTTGTCATCCCATTCGGTGCTTCCAATAGATCTTATGCGGTTGACCAAAGTCATCATCCTATCAAACATAGCTTGAGTTGTTTCACCTTCCAAGAACACAAATCTCTCCAATTCACCATGAAGTAACTCGATGTTTCCCTTTCTCACACTCTTGTCTCCTTCAAATGAAGTCTTTAAGATTTCCCAAATGTCCTTAGCAATTTCTCTTCCATTGACTTTGTTGAATCATCCGGGGCTAGACTTGAAACAAGCATGGCTACGGCTTGCGCATTTTGACGAAAGTTGTGTGCCTCTTCCGGAGTGATCTCTCTTTCTTCGGTGGGAAATGTCACACCAACATCAACCACTTCCCAAAGATTTACGGCAATGAGGTGCATCTTCATTTTGTACGCCCAATCGGGATATCTTGATCCATCAAAGTGGGGTGGCTTGCCAAGGTTGACGGATGGAGTATGATGAAGTGGGGCTTTAATGAGTTGTGAATAATCAAAGTTCATGGAAGAGTACATTCCTTTTGGTTGACTATGCTCTCCGGCACCAACATCACTCGCACCATCTTGACCGTTGTCCATTTTGCCACTAGTTGCTTCTTCAAATTTCTTGCCACTTATAGCATCATCGACCTT